>CAVNYN010213231.1:0-80783 GCA_963692815.1 Nyctanthes arbor-tristis
CACTCGACATCTCAAACTCAATGGCGAGATGTCGAGTGCCTTCCTCCAATTTCTCTGCCTCAGCTATCTGCAACATGGACCCAACCACATCAACAATCTGCCTACGCAAAAACCTTGGCTCAGTCCCAGCCAGCTCTATGAACAACTCCAAAGCCTCCTGTGCTGTTGCTTCCTGCCCACGGTTCAATGCCTCGGTCAAGGTAGTCATCATTGAGGGGAGCAAATCCTGAAACCTATCTCGATCATTCGAACTCGACAAGCACTGAATGAAATTAATAACCGCGCTTAGAGCCGCAATTTTCACATCGGGGTTGGGAGAATTATTCAGCACGTTCAGAAACACGGTATGCAAATCCGTCGTGAAAGGAATCAGCGTTTCGCCGATGTATTGCGCCAATTGAGATAAAATCAAGAACGCGGATTCCTGTAATTGCGGAGAATTCGACGTTACGCATTGGAACATGAACGGTAACATTTCTGGCCATTGATTTTCAGGTAGCAGCGAAGAAGCAAGCTCAGAGACGGTATCACATAGCTTCTTGGTAATGGACTTAGATTCCTCCCTCTGGACTGATGACAGGAGTATGCTCTTAACGGCGGTGCGCGTTGACTCAGTGAGTTGGGGCCAGATAAAAGAGTCATCCCGCGTCAACTGCTTTCTCAACAGAATTGTAGACATAGCGCGGGCATCATGGTGCGGGGATGACGAAAGAAGTTGGGCGAGCTTGAGAGCGAGCGAGTTGGGATCGGTCTGCTTGAGCAAGTTGAAGATTGACTCGGCCTGGGATCGCTGCTCGTTGGAGGAGGACATCAAGTGAGAGATCAAAGTCTCGAAGGGCGCCGAGTCCGGCCCCAGAATCGCTGCCAGCTGCGCTTGCTGGAGCTGAGTTGACTCGGCATCCATCTGAGTTGGTGCTAACGAGTTGTTACTAGGGTTTTTGATATGTGTGTGAGTTTGCGTTGAGGGTGGCGCTCAATCTTTTTATATTCTCTCACACTCCCACAATAAAGGTCTGTTTCATGTTTACAGATAGATACATATATGATGAAATTTGTACATGTGGTCCCCGAAATATTTGCACTACAAGCATTTGTGTCCCATTTCTTATATTTGACAACGCTGTTCCTACACAAAAGTCCATAATAATAGACAAATACATATTTACCATATTTAATTTAATTCTGAGTACATATAATACAATTTATATTTATTATTTATATAAATAAATAAATAATATTATTAAAGTACCACTATTTTGAGATGGGAATCAACTCTAGAGAAGAATATAATGACAAATTAAAGAAGATATGGTGAAAAATTTTAAAGATTGATGAATAGTCATCTATTCTTTTCTTTTTGTACGTGAGCGAAAGAAAAGCTTGTTTCGCTCCTTCTCAACTAAAATCGTATATTAAAAAAAATTATAACTATATATTTTAAATATTTATTATCTCCACCGCTCATTTTAATTCGTACGATTTTTTCAAGATTATAATTTTCTCAAATTATAACGAGGGAGAACACCTTTTGATGTATGTATTCAATTAGACGTTTTCGTACACATGGCATTTTCAAAGATAGTATTTTTATGTATTAACAATATAATATAACATTTCTACATAAAGGAACATATATATAATTTAAATGCGGGCAATCCGATATTTAACAATAGATTATATACCAACTTTTAATTTCTACGTTCATTAATCTTATATAAAACTAAAGATAACAACAATGGGAGATGAATCCCCATAAAATTACAAAAATCAAATCAAATGATAAAAAAATATAATAATTATGAGAAATATGGGTTAGAAATCACATGACCCTTTCCTCGTTCAAGCTAAAATATTTTAGACGCGACTTGAAATCTTTTTCTTTTTTTTTTAATGGGAAATAGACGAGACTTGAAATATAGTGAAGTGGATATAAATTGGGCATGATATGTGGAAAATAAGAATGGCGACTCGAGTGCCCCAAGCAATAATGGTTGGGGACCTATAGTGAATGGGATTTGCTTTGGAGGGAAAATAAAATAAAATAAAGACGGATTTATGATTAACGGTGGGGCCTAATTGGGGCGATTAGCTGTATGTGGGTGTCAGTCAATTGAATTATTATAATAAATAATAATAACTTTTATATTTACAGAAAATATATTGCTTTTAATTCTTTTTATTGAAAGGGGAGAATGGAAAAATAGGTTTGAAAGGGAAAATCAGTCAAAAAGTACCCAAAGCTGGCCTGATATTTTTGGACAAAGTTAATAATTTTGGATTTTCTCAATAAATTGGCTTTAACATTTAAAAAATCAAACTTTAATCTTCGACTAATTCATTTGTATTTACTTACTCAAATCACCAATAGTTTGCAAAATAAAAAACAAGATGAATGCTGCTGTCATATTAAAATAAGTTTTTTTTTTTAAGTTAACATGTCAAAATAACTTAATTTAGATAAAAAATTAGTGAAGGCTCATATAGTCTGAAGATATTTTAATGAATTTTCGCACTCTTAATAAGAGTTCAATTTCTCTCTACAGTCTCTTGTGCACTATAAAATAATAATAATAATAATATACAAATTAGCAATTGATGCTTAATTATTTTTTTAATTGTTAAGCTAATAGATATATTTAAAAAAAATTTCATATGTACTCACAAGTCATAAGCCGATAGTGACATGATAAATAAGAAAATGTACATATGAAGTAAGTAGCTACTTCTTTATAGAAGGGCACCCCGTGTATATGGTGTAATCCTCTCCACATGTGGGGTCTTGTAAACTAATAGAGGAGAATACGCCATATACACTGGGTGTCTCCATAACGATTAAATTTGTTTTATAGAGCCACTTTGAATCACATTTCCCTATGTAATAGTGTGTTTGATTATATTTTTGAGAATTGAGTTTGTGAAAAAGTGACTTTTGTTAGAACACCTGTTGAAAAGTAAAGAAATATTACAAATTTATGTGTAAAATTATTTTAATAGATAAAAGTGTAGTTAAAAATGAATTTGAGTAAGAATTTTTTTTTTTTTTTTTTTAGAGAAATAAGTTGCATTGAATCAGAGAGAAATACATTTGAAATAAATAATGGAGGAAAATAAGATTATTCAACAACATTTTGAAAAGATCTAGTAGCCGTAGCTAGTATGTGTGCAATTTGATTCGCCGATCTTCTAACCCAATTAAACGTGACACTCAGACTCTCCATAGCTAGATGTCAACAGTCTTCAATGATCAAGCAAAGTAAGAATTATCTTCCACATTACGTTGAAGTGCATTAGCAATAAGGAGAGCATCCATATCAATAGAATTGATTTCGGAAAACCGAGACTTTATCCAAGAAAGAGCCTCTCTAACCCCCACTGCTTCTGCCATAAGTGGATCTGTAATTTCCTACATAGGAACAACTAGAGTAGCAACAAAAAAAAAAAGGGACCCCTCTCACAATTCCAATACAAGCCTCATGATCGTTCTCAAAAGTAGCTTCATCAATGTTCAATTTAAACGAGCCACCGTTCGGTGGTTGCCAAGAATTATTAACTAATATGTTGGACCTCTACTTCACTTCTCTAATAGGTGTATGAACATCTCGCCACTATTGTAAAAATGAGCGTGCAAGATTTACAACTTTCAACACTGTGAATGATTTAGCCACACTACTTTATTCCGGTTCAACCAAATAGCCCAACAAAGTATGCCAATCATTTCCTTAACGTCTTCATTCTTGTTAAACAACTTATTCAGCCATTCTTTGAAATCAATAGCAGGGAAGGTGTGGACCAATATACATGATGACCTTTAAACTTTCTGAGCAAATGCACAATAACTAAAAATGTGAAGCATACTTTCATCATTCAAACGACACATCTACACCATTGCCTACACTCTTTCCCTCTCGACGCTCTTCCGATCTGGAAGATGAAATTGCAAGGGCATCTATAAACTAAAAGAACTAGGAAAAAAAAAAGATCTTTCTTATTGAGTAGCGTTTGTGTAAACCTTGGCTAGAAGCTAGGTTTCATAAATAGGTCATGAAGTAGTGGTCCGTGGTATAATAATAAAAGCTTCAACATTTACTCGCCTAATGATCAAGTTATCTGTCTTGGGAAGAACGTTAGTTGAGGCACTCCAGAGCACATTCCGAACCTTAGTTGGGATTTTCATATTCTAAATGATATTCCAGAAGCCATCAACCATATATTGAGTGCTCAAAAATAAAGTCTCCTTAAAAAATGAAGTTTCCATCAGTGTTCTATATCCACTTCGAACTGAGTACATGCCCTTTTTTATAATGAATCCAATAAACAATATCATCCATGCCTTGAGAACTTAAGGGAATATTTTGTATCAGACGACTTTCTTCTTCAGTAAACAAAGCAACCAAAATGTCATCATCCCAACCATTAGCTCCATTAAATAGTTGATTGACAGTGGCATTCTCAGCATCAGGAATAGGCTCTGGAGTTACAAAAGCACGATTTGGATCGGAAAGCCAAGAATCCTGCCATATTCAAATAGTGTTGCCATTTCCTACCCGAAATCTACAGTCGTCCCTCATGAAAGGCTGGGCTGCCAGTCAACTTCTCCAAATAAAACTCGAATTATAACCAATCTTTGCATCTAGAAAATTAGAAGCAAAGAAAAATGTTAAAAAAATGCCTATATGTCAATACTTGATAGTTAGATTTAAAATGCCTATATGTCCTAAGTTCATTTTATTTGCTTATGTGACAAACTAAATTTAACAATTCTATTGTGGATGCTCTTAATAAAACAATGGCCTCTCCCCTTAAAAAAAATGTCTCTTAGCGTACTCAATAGTTGTGCCCATGAAACTCGTCCTTCAATGGAACAGATGTGCCAAATGCCAAATGAAAATGAAAAATCGAGCTAAAGTTCACACAAATGAATATAAAAATAGGGTGAAGTTCACGAAAGGTCCCTAACCTTTGTAAAAATTATTTTTTTTGTAAGATTTTTTTTTCAGCTCATCAACCTTTCAAAAATATAACAGATGGTCTCTATAGACAATTTCCTTTCGTTTTCACCGTTCATTTTTTTAAACAGCAATATTACTCTTTCTTTAGATAAAAAAAAAAAGGAAAACGTAAATTATAAAAACTTATTTTGATTTTTCCACATCTTTCTCTTATACATATTCATGTGCATATCATCTTCTCATCGACCCACTTTATACAATCTATACATACACATTAATTAATATATTATCTTCCCTATTAACTTAACTAGCGCCATCACCACTATCATTTCCGGCCGAATACTCTCCCCAAATTTAAACTTAAATAAGTAATGGTAATTGAGAAGTAACTGATATTGGAGTCATAAAAATTATAATCATTAAAAACATATGAATTTTTCTCTTGAAAAAAAGGTTTGAACGAATAAGTTACTGCTTAAATGAGGGTTTTTCCTCCCTTTTTTATAAAGTTAGGAGCCTGATAATCAATAGAAAATAGCCAAATCACAAGTCACACGTGAGTTGATTGTTTTCTATTTGTTCTCGAGCTCCATTCAGCAGCCCAATCTAACTCCATAAAAAATATCCTTTATTTCTCCTTTATTTATACTACAACCGCACACATCGTAATTTTTTTTTTTTTTTTTGGTTTACATGTAGCTAAAAAGGAAATGAATACCTCTTTTTTGTTGTTGTTAGATGCAACTTAAATGGATATCTTGCCCCTCAATTTTCGTTCAGGGAAATACTGGTGGTGATACTTAGTGAAACGTAAGAGTAACATGTTACAGAAGACAATATGTTCTATGTTTTTTACCCCCAAATATTATGGATTTTTTTTTTAAAGTCATCTGTATTTATTTCTTTTATTTCATACAATAAGAGTAAAATTGCCACGTTGTAAGTATTAAAGCTAAAAATGGATAGAAATTGTCCACAGGGAACTTTTGTGCATATTTTAAAAAAAGCCGGGCGCCATAGCCTTGAAAAAAAAAGTTATTGATGAAATTTTTACTTTTTGCAAATACTGAAACCTTTTGTAATATCCAATTTACATAGATTGGACAAAAAATGGCCAAATTTTGAGTAATATTGTTTCATCCTTACATGTTTATTTTAAACATTTATAAGTGTCTAGCTATACCGTTAGTTTTTGTAAATCTACACAGTTGTATGATATCATTACATCGTTCTTTACAATTGAACTGTTAAAATATACTGTTGGAAGTCATTCTATACAATTTGAGATTTGATTCTAAACATTTAGATGTCATTAGTAATGGGTATTTTTGTCCCAAAAATGGTAAAAAGGACATTTCTGAAAAATTGAAAAAGTGGCATATGTTTGGAAATGACCTATAAAAAGTAGACTCTTTTTGGAATATATATATTTTATTTTATAATACTAACTAAGTAGTTGGTTACTTTTTTCTGCCTAAAACTGGCATCATAAGGGAATTGGAAATATGATGTTATGATGATGTTAAGCTGATATCTCATTTATTTTTCTATTTTTATTTTTATTCACCCTAATAATAATCTATATCTATATATTTATAATAGAAAATAAGTAGTGAGTTAATTTTTTCCTCATAAAACTGACATTCTATGAGAATTGGGAATCTGATGTCATGATCATGTCAAACTGATGTCTCATTTATTTTTCTGTTTTTATTTTTGTTCACCATAATAATAATCAGATAATATTAACTAAGTAGTGGATTAATTTTTTAATTTTATATAGTAATTTTTAATAATATATTTATCTGCTTACCTTAATCTTTATTTTTTCAAATTTTCAGAATTTTGTTTATTACATCTTTTTATTTTGCATAGTAATTTTTAATCACCTCGTAATTGTTGAGGCGGAAGTTTTGGCCTTTAAAATTGCTTTAGATTTTGATTAACCCAGTAATTGTATCAATCAAATTATTAATTATCTCTTTCCTTGTGTTTAACTGGGTTAGTGCAGTAATCAAACTCGTAGTTATCTCTTTCCTTTCATATTTGAATTATCAAAGCTTACTAACTAAGTGGTGGGTTAATTTTTCCCACTTAAAATTGATATCCTAAGGGAATTGAGAATCTGATGCCACGATGATTTCAAGCTGATGTCGTTGATATCTCATTTATTTTTCTGTTTTTATTTTCATTCACTATAATAATAATAATAGGATAATGCTAACTAAGTGGTGGGTTAATTTTTTGATTTTGCATAATAATTTTCAATAATCTATTTATCTGCTCACCTTATACTTTTTTTAGGAAATTTTCGCATTTTGTCCCCAACCTTTGCCGATTTTAACAATTTCGTCCCCAACCATTTTTTTGAAGCATATATGTCCCCAACCTTTCAGAAAATAAACACAAGAGGTCCCTTTTAACATTTTCTGTTAACTTTTCCGTCAATTGATCCATGTCTACCGCACGTGAGTTTATAGCAGAGGTATTGTTGGGTTCCAAAACAGTCCTTTCTTTTCCCTCCAATTTTCCTGAAAGGTTGGGGGACTTATGTGGTACTCAATTATTTTCTAGGGTAGTATCCAAGGCTGAACGAGTGGCAGAATTCTGGGACATCTTATGTGGCCGTCATGCGGCCACAATCCCAGCAGCATGTTCCATTTTTGCAATTTGAAATCTGGGTGTTTCAAAAGAGCAATCAAACAAGTTTGTGTGCAAGCCATATTACCATAATATGCGAATCAAATTAGCAAATTAAGACATTAAATCAAACAATAAATATGCATCACATTAACAAAAGAAAATCACAATATAATATTGCAAAACATAACCCCAGTTGGTGTTTCAAAATAAGTGCAGAGCAAAAGAAGCCACACAAGTTTTCGAGGTCAATAACAAGTTTGTGTGCAACCAAAAGTGAAAGCATGCAACAAAATAAAAGATGCTAGTCTAAATGTAATTCTTGCGTTTTGCCTTGCTTCGAGTACTCCTTTTTTTACTGGTACTGGTGCCTTTCCCCGATGTTGCTGCAGTAGCATTTTGGTTCTTACATCCACGAATGTCGTGCCTGGTTTGTTTGCATTTTCTACATGTCATTTGCATTCCGTGCCGACCTCTTTTGTTCCCAGAAGGGCGTGGCTCCTTTGCTTCTCTTCTTCTTACCTTTTTAGGTCTGCCAGGCTGCTTCTTAAATGGAGGTGGATTTATAGACTGCTGGCCATTGTTTCCCCAAAGCTCTGGGCCTACCATTGGTTGGATAACTGGAGCATATGTCCAGGTGAATGCATCAACGAAGTCTTCTACTTTCAAGCCCCAACTTCCAATTGCACTAATTGCATGGCAACATGGTATGCCTATCAGCTGAAACCTCCTACAAGTGCATGCCTTAGCCTCTAAATCAACAGCATGCCCGACACCACTGCCATCCATTACTTCGAACTTCCTAGCACCTGTAAAGGAAGGACGATAAAAAGGTGCTTCGTGCTTTGTCTTCTCTACTATCTTCACAATTCTTGGCCCGAACGGCTGACTCCACTTGTTTACACTCTCCCTCTTCGAAGCCATGTGCGTCATTAAGTAGTTACGAATCATCTCAAGAAAGGAAATAATGGGCTTATCTCTTGCTTGCACAATTGCCGCATTGAAAGACTCACAAAGGTTGTTTAGAAGGATATCACATTTGTTATCCTTTTTGAAATGTGATCTAAACCACTGACTTGTAGGCCTTTTTTCTAACCAGCCATATGCTAATGGGTTTTCCTCTTTAATCTTCTCCATTTGACGTGTCCACTGGGCTAAAGAAATGGCCCTAGCTGCAGCCCATACTCTTAGCTTCATACTAAGTCCAGAATATTGGCCCCTAAAGTTATTGTACAAGTGACAGGCGCAAAAATGGTGCTCTGCGTTAGGACAAAAAGAATTGAGTGCCTCTACCAAACCTTTCTGTTTATCACTTATAAAAGTCCATCCATAACTATTTTCCATGCGAATGTCATCTATTAAAATCTCCATAAACCACTTCCAACTATCAATGCATTCAGCCTCCACTACTGCATAAGCTATTGGAAACATTGCATTCTCTGCATCAATCCCAACTGCACTTAATATGTGACCCCCTTCACCGCCCCTGAGTTAGCATCCAGCAAGCCCAACCACACACCTACAACCTGCTCTAAACCCTTCTTGCACTGCACCCAAGCATATATAGATTCTTTTAAACACTCTAATGTCTCCATCCGTGTCAGTCTCTAGAATCAATGTCGATCCAGGGTTGGCTCTTCTCAATTCTAGCATATAGGAAGTCAGAAGCTTGTATTGAGCCATATTAGCACCCCTAATAATCTCCATGCACCTGTTCTTTGTTCTGTAGAATTGGGATTTTGTTCGGGTTACCCCATAGTCTTTATTTACCATATCTAAGAAGCTCGCATATGTTAGATTTGGTTGGGTCCTGAACATGGAGACATGTTTCTTGGAAAGCAAAGTTGATGTTGCAAACTTCTTGTCAAATACCATTATGCTCTGTAATGAGTTTGTTGATCTTGAAGCTAGAGTCATTTTTGTTTTTCTTCCTAGCATACAACACAAAGGGGCATCCTTTTGTGCGACAATACACTCGAAGCCTAACACTGTCATCCTTCTTAAAGTAAACTCCACGTGAACTCTTGACTGAGTACTACATGACTAGTCCTTTCAGTATGGCCTTGTTTTCAAACACCATTCCTACAAAAACAATTGCAATAGTTAGTTGTTAACTTTTTACAATGATATTGAATATATTCGTTAAAAAAGAATCCCCAAATTTTCATTTTATTTTTATCATATAACGTAATCAGTTAGGATGCCAAAATAAATTTCAAAAAAATGATCTTTCTTCATATTTGTAAAACATTTGCATCACTACATCAGCAAAATACTCAAGCATGCTTTTAAAAATTCAAAGTTGATGGAGATTCCTATGAAAATATTCCCAGATCCTTACTAATTTAAACTTCACGATATGGCCATGAAACAAGAAAATTACACCAAGAAAAAATGCCCATGTGTTCTGAAATACCCAGAAACTGAATTTATATGTAGGAAGAAGAAACAATTATACCTTCTTTGAATTTGCAGTCATCATTGTCAGCTGGTCCGGTGTACACATTGTCACGCTTCCTTTTTATAGAACCTTCTTCATCACTGCTATCAAGGCTGGCTATTTCGTCGGAGTTATCGTCATCACTACCTTCGTACTCCATCTGATGATCCATACGCCACGCATAATGAGTTTCACTTCCAAAATTAGTCCCTACTAGATCGTCAATGTTAGGCACCGGATTCAGAATCCTCAAACCCATCATTTTCATTCAGTCCTTCATCCATGCCAGGTTCAAATTAGTCATTAGGCAGTTCTCCTACCTCCATTCTAGAATCTGATTTTGGGTTCTGATGTTGTTGCTGCTCACAAAAAGTCTCATTAGAATGCACATCATGGCCATTACCATTGTTTTTCCCAGCATTAGATACATTATTCTCACCTTCCACTCCATCTACATCATGAAGAGGCCAGTTTAAGATTTCATGAAAGTAAACATCATCCATTAAAATTTTCCCCAACCCCCTCAACTCCTCCTCAAGTTGGGTACCCTGAGCATCTTGTGAGAGCATAGGAGGATGCGAACTAGTTAGTGCCTAGCTTTCTACAGTCTCACCTTTCTTGTCAACAACTTTTTCTATCCTAATCGGGTAACTAGCCTCGCCTACCCATGCATCATTCCCTGTATCCACTCCATCGCTTACTTCTTTAGTTATTGGTTCAATGTTTTTAGCCTTTTCATTCATAGCAATGGCCTTGCTTGGTGGTGCAAGGAAAAAAACCTCAACCATCTTACTAATGTCAAGGTCAGCAAGCATTTTATGTATATCAGCCTTAGTAATCAAATTTGTCAAGCTACTTAAGATTGGTTTCTTGTATGCATAACCAAAGGGGAGTTGAAGGCCAAAAAGTTCTGCAATTATATCTAAATGCATCTTAGAAAACATGCTTGAGTCAAGATTGTCTACAAATGCCACATTCCCATGATTGTAAAGGCCACTGTCCAATTTTACAACGAAGGAACTTTCACATCGACACTTCATTGTGAAGAGGGTTGAGTCTTCTTCTGTCAACAATCGCAGCATATATAGTTATTTAAGGCTATAAAACATCAAAAAAATGAAAAGGACAATGGGACATGGTCTGATTTTAAGAATCTAAACTCATTCTATCTTCCAACTCTTACCGTAAAAAGGGGGACTTTCACCATATACTCGGATTTTCAACTTCATTGTTGCGTCCAAGGATTCACGAGTGGTGCTGACCCACCCCGGCAGACTGCAATTTCAACCTTGATGCTCCATTGATCACTATGAAAATAGGGAGTTTTCAAGCTCTAGAACCTTTTGGAACAACGTCCTTTGCTTATTTCAGAAGTATGGATTTGTATCAAAAACTGCATGAATATCCAAAAATACCCCTAAACCAACATTCACGTGTGGTGCACATGATCTCTTAACAGGCGGTTTTAACGGAAATAGTGAAAAGGGACCTCTTTTGTTTATTTTCTGAAAGGTTGGGGACGTATATGCTTCAAAAAAAAGTTCTGGGATGAAATTGTTAAAATTAGTAAAGGTTGGGGACGAAATGAAATAATTTCCCTTTTTTCCAAATTTTCAGAATTTTGTTTATTACATCTTTTAATTTTGCATAGTAATTTTTAATATTCTCCCATTTGTTGAGGCAGAACTTTTGGCCTTTAGAGATGCTTTAGATTTCAATTAACCAAATAAATATATCAATGAAATTCTTAATTATCTCTTTTCTTGTATTTAATTGAGTAAGTGTAGCAATCAAATTCATAATTATCTCTTTCTTTTTATATTTGAATAATCAAAGTATTCTTCAGGCCGCTTAATCAGGTAAATATACAAGCATATATATATTGCATACATATATATGCCAGTAATCGAATAATTATCATAGAATATCAATTTTAAAAGCAGTTGTACATATTTTTCTTTTAATTAATTTTTAGTTCGAGTGATCTGGTTGATAAACTCATATCACTTTTATTTTTTATCGTTTAATTAATTATTTGTTTTAGTTTATTTTAGAAATATATATGTGTTTCTTGTGCAACGCACAGGTAGATTAGCTAGTTTCCCTGAAACATAAAAGTTAGTTGGACGAGCTATTGTTGGCAAGATGCTTAATATTTGACCGAGGTATTTGACAAGAGTTTTGCTATTTGTTAGAAATGATGATTGAAAAAAGTTTTAACAAAAAAGACACTTGTCAAAATTTTGTTTTTCAACCTATTAACATTTTTAATGACAATCACAGAAGTCATATATATTTTTGTATAACATTTTGTCAATTTTTTTTATTTAATCTTTTTGTTACAAGTAGCAAAATTGAGTTGCCACCAAAAAAAAAAAAAAGGAGGATGAAAATAGCTTGTTAAACTAAAAACTCAATAAAATTCAAAGAAAGCCGCAAGTGCAAAACTGCAAATCCAGAAAACAAGGCGACATAATGCAGTAACCGAGCAATTGAAACCCTTTCAGCAGAAAATCCTCGGTTCTCGCTTGACTTTGAAGTCGGCTACAGAGATCGAGTTCTGACTTTGTGTCACAGAAATCCTTTATCTTCCCCTTACTGGTCGGCCCAGTCCCGAGTGAGGCCTTCGCCTGAGGACCGAGATTTTAAGGTGCCCAATATGCTTTTTGATATGTGAGCCCAATAAGAGAAATAGGCCTTTTTTGTTTTTGGGTTTAGCAAGGAAAAAAAATTAACCTTTGGGGCCCAATTCAATGCCGTAATCTTAAATTAAACGGCCCTGTCCAAACCCCAAAAGTCCAAACCACTTTAAAAAAAAAAAAATTTCAAAAATCAGAAATCAGGACGTAAACGTCCGGTCTGTATTGCCGAACAAAACGTGAACGTCGCCGTCTCATCGAGTCCGCCCACTCCTTTCGGCCCTTCCGCACTCGCTCAGGTAAGTTTTCTCCTTTTCCCTAATTCTCTATGTCCTATTTCCTAACCCTAAATCGTAATTCCTAATTCCCACAATATACACACACACACACACACATATTGATGAATGATGATTAAAATTTTTAGACTAACCAACAGGCCTGATTGGTGGCGCAATTCTTCATATGTGCCAAACAGGTCTGTATATTGAACTATTTGTGTAAATTTGTAATCTTTTTGGTGTTGCTCTCTTTCTTCTTACACATTCTTTTGTATAATATTTTTGGTACTATTTTATCTGATTAACTTGAAATTTGCTATGTATTAGAGTATGCAGCGATTTTGTTGGGAGAAAACAAGTGTACTGTTTCCAGAATCATTTTGTTAACCTTTTGTATGGGAGAAATTGGAAAATATATAGAAAATGAAACAGAATGATTGAATCACCTCATTGATTTAATTTTTGGCTTAAAATGTTTCAACAATTATATTTTCATTAGCTATAAATACATCATATGGTAACAACCTGTTGCCGGAATCCCAATGGCCAATTGCTTATGTTCTTCACTTGTTCTGCGCTGTTTTGAATTCTTTTCAAGATATTTGAGTTGGGTTTTGTTTAGGTTTGTGGCAAAGGTTCGGATGTGAACTGCTTAGTCAAATCAGTGTTAAAAATTTAGAGGGCAGAGGCTTGGCTTGGTCTGCTTGTTTTTCCTATCAACATCAATGTTTTAAACTTTTGAGTTTTGGAAAATAAAAAGAAAGAATCAATAAGGACATTGAGCACTGGCTTTTCAAGACAAATCTAATTTTATGGAGTTAAGCATTACATGTTTTGTTTTGTGATAAAAGATAATTATTTGTCGCTACGTCAGGCGCCTATTTCTTGAAGCTCGCCTTAGGCCTGAAGAGATCACAGGGCGGACCAGAAATTGAGTTCTGTTGTTGCATAATAATGAGTTGTGAATATTGAACTATTTGTGTAAATTTGTAATCTTTTTGGTGATGCACTCCTTTTTTCTTCTGTAGTCTTTCTTCTTACACATTAGACTATAGTCTCTTTATAATATTGTTGGTACTATTTTATCTGGTTAACTTGAAATTTGTTATATATTAGAGTATGCAGCGTTTTTGTTGGGAGAAAACAAGCGGTATTGTTTCCAGAATCATTTTGTTAACGGAAAATATATAGAAAATGAGACAAAATGATTGAAGATTTAATTTTTGGCTTGAAATGTTTCAACCATTATATTTTCATTAGCTATAAATACATTATATGGTAACGACCTATTGCCTTACTTGGCATTCTATGGGAATCCCAATGGCCAATTGCTTATGTTCTTCACTTGTTCTGCGCTTTTTTGAATTCTTTTCAAGAAATTTGAGTTGGGGTTTTGTTTAATTTTTGTGGCAAATATTCGGAGGTGAACTGATTACTGTAATTAGTGTTAAAAATTTTTACAGGGCAGAGGCTTAGCTTGTTCCACTTGGAGGCTGAAGTCATCGTCGTCTTATTGAATTGGATCAATTGGGTATGTTTAAATCTTTATTTATTGATTTTTGATCTTTCCTTGTAGTGTTGTCCCTACAAGATTTCAAATATGTGTTCAAATGTGGTATGTAGAATGTGGACAGTTGATTGGATGTGTTTCTGCTATTTAACTGATTGGTCATTGGTTTATTTGGTTCATAACTAATTGGTTATTTGGTTTATTTACTTGGTAGATCTCCTATCTAGCTGATTGGTTTATTTGGTATTTTGGTTCTCCTATCTGACTTCAATGTTCTAAACTTTTGAGTTTTGGAAAATGAAAAGAATGAATCGATAAGGACATTGAGTACTGGCTTTTCGAGACAAATCTTTTATTCAAGTTAGCAAATTTTATGGAATTAAGCATTATGTGTTTTGTTTCGTGATAAAAAGGTAATTATTTGTCGCTACGTCGGGGTGCCTATTCTTTGAAGCTGGCCTCAGGCTTTAGAGATCACATGGCTTTCCAGAAATCGAGTTTTGTTGTTGCATGATAATGAGTAAAAATGCTTCTCAGAAGTTTTTCCAAACGCTGCTTTTGCACTGCTGTTAATTCACGGCCATGGCTTTTTGTGGGCTTGGGAAATCCTGGAGATAAATACAAGGGCACGAGACATAATGTGGGTTTTGAATTTATTGATGCATTCGCTGCGTCGCAAGGAATCCCCATGGATTCCGTCTTCTTCAAGGCTATCTTTGGAAAAGGCCCGTAAGCTTGCGTGTGTTTTATGTGTAGCATAAGTTTGAGTTGATTTTATTAATTTATTTTCTTGTGGGTAGTATCTGGAGTTGACTAATATTATTGTTTGATGTTTTTCTTCAGGTTTTGTTAATGGGGTTCCAGTTTTCCTGGCAAAGCCTCAAACTTTCATGAATTTGAGCGGTGAATCGGTAAGCAATCAGTTAAGTTTGTTAAAGAATGTACTTATGGGTACCAAAGCTTGCACCTTCACTGTGAAAAGGCTCCGCTTTACGAACCTGCTTGGTTGTTTTCGTATAAGATTGAATAGTCTGTATTGAGTGTAAATATATATTTTTGGAAGGGTAAGAAACTGCTTATGCAAATGTTGGTTGTTTCCTTCTCATTTGGTGTGAGTACTCAAAAGAAATGACAATGGGGCCAATCAGTCCTGGCGAAAATGACACTTTATGCAGTTTTCATGTTTTCGAGTTTTAAAGTAATCTTGGAAGGCCCAATGCATTCACAGAAGCCTCTCATTGAAATTGTATCAACTCGTCTTCAGGCAATGATGTATGGTTGTGTTTTCAACTACTTTGCTCTGCTGCATTGCATTTTATTTGTTCAAATTGTTGTCCACCTTCTTAGCTATCTATCTACACTTAAAGTCTCTTTGTCGTTCTGGAAGTTTTGACATTTCAAATTGAAAACTGCAAATGCTTATTTTCTCCTTGAACTAGTTGGGCTCCTTACTTGTCCTTTTTAACTTTTTAACTTAAATTTTCTAATAATTTTCTGTCATATAAAAATTTGACTTGCTTCTAGCTCTTATGTTACCTGAAGCTCTCCTCCTTTATCCGAGGAACAAACTTATAACTTCTCTTACTTAAATGTATGCTCAAACTTCTAATCCTATTTTGAATTTTTCTGTAAGAATAAAAAGTAAAGGTCATGTCTCTCAAATGTTCAAATGGAATTTCTACACATACCATTTAAAGAAATTGGCTTGAAGCGCTATGTCTGATCTGCGTCCTTTTCTCTGCAGAGTGGTCCACTGGCAGCGTATTATAAACTTCCTCTCAATCGGGTGCTAGTGGTACTGTCTTATAGACAAGTTAATATATCTTATCCTTTTTTGAGGTTTTAAGTTTATTTACATAATAATTCTGGTTTTTTATACTTTTTGGTCATAGTTTCACGATGACATGGATTTACCTTGTGGAGTACTTCGTCTTCACCCCAAGGGTAATCATGGACGTCACAATGGGTAAGAACATATTAAAGATGTAGAATTATTGTTTTGGAAAAGTATGAATCATCATAAGAAGATATCTTTTCACGACATGCAAAGGTCCATCCTCACCGAGCAATTATCTAGTCTCTGTGACATTATTCTCTAATATAGAGTTCAATTCAAAAGTCGACAGCAGTTATATAAATTATCTATAGTTTATAATCTTGAAGTGTTTAACAAATTTGCAGACGATGCTTGTTCTTCCCTGATAACCTTTAACTACCTGAATTGGGGAAATAGAGGCACTAAATACACGAGCAGTCTTATATATAACTGTTTGTCTTTTTGTAACTTCATATTTTGCAGGCTAGCCAATTTTGATTAGTGAAAGATCTTTGTATTCTTATTAGATTATAGGCTTTTTTTTGTTAAAAGTTGCTGCTATATTTTTGAGGCTATTTGAAAATTTTTTATTGGTATCCAAGCATCTCTGTTTTTTCAATGAAGTGATTCTAACATATTTGTTCTTTTTGGAACTTGAATTTACAATCTGATTTGTCTAATTCAAATATGTCATCTTTGTATACAGAGATCGACAGTTTCTACTTTTGCATGGATTTTGCTTTTCTTGTAAATGGAATATATGATACGCCTGGCTCTGTTTTCTGGGTTTCTAGGATGAAGAATGTGATCTATCATTTTCGTGGGAATAGGGAATTTCCTCGGCTAAGAATTGGTTGGTTTGAATCCTCAATTTTCAAAATTACTGTCTGATCAACTTGAATATTTAAATTCTGTTATAGACAACCACTCAAATATGATTAATTTTGTAGGAATAGGGAGGCCTCCTGGTCAAATGGATCCAAAAGCCTTCTTGCTTCAAAAGTTCAATGCAAAAGCTCGAGAACGGGTATGTCTATTTTTACATTGCCCGAAAATATCAAAATACTTCGACACAGACCCTCCCCCTTGCTTTCCAGCTCTTGAAATCAGTATGCAGAACATGTAATGCATCTTTACAATTATATCTCCTCTATAACTTTTGATATATTTGATTCAATTGGTCCAGGTCAATGGAATTAATTGTTCTATTTGTTCTACTTTGGGCTTCTAAATTCTATTAAGTTGCTTGCTGGTGTAATTGGACCCCAATACAGCAAACGTATATTCCATTGTATCATGATTATTTATTAATATACCGTGTTTTGGATGTCAAGATTGATGCTGCATTGGAAGAGGGCGTTCATGCACTGAAACAAGTCTTGTCCAAAGGGTTGACGGAAAGTGCAAGATGCTTCAATACTGAACAGAAGTACAAACACATAAGATTGCAGACTATGCTGGTTTGAGAAGCCGTATACTCAGGTAAACTTGTGCTCACCTGATCTCCTATAGCCTATGCACATTTTGTGAATTGCATTGCTAGTCCATTGGAACTTGTTTCCTTAGTAAATTGAAAATAGTCAGTTGTATCTGCCAAGAATAGTTAATTATGAAGTCATATGATGCTAAAAAGAATTATTGCATTGGATCAAGAATACATGGAAATTTGCCATTGACCATATTTCAATCAAACGCAGTAGACGCTTATTTTGTACAGGGAAGGTTAGAAGTGATGCAAGTGGAAACTGCATGATTTTTCTGCAGATTATGCCCGATGGATTCTTGAACTTTAATTTACGGATGCATGATTAGCCTCCAAAATTGGTAGTCATCCACGTGTTCGCCAAATAGTTGCCAGGTCCTTCTGGAACCTTACATCATTTCAAATATCTATGTAACCTACCTCGTTTCATTTCAAATATCTAGGAACAACCTAGTTTCATTTCAAACATCTAGGACCCGTTAGGAAAATGATACCTAGTTCAGAAGTTAAACATTTGGGGTTAGTTGTCAATGTAGATTTTGATCATCTCTATCAACCATTTGAGATATTGTGCTAATTCAACCATAATAAAATGTTGAAGGCTGAAATGTTCATTTTAAATGATGGGGACCAAATTGATAGTAGCGCTATGGGTTGGGGACAATGCCACAATTTTCCATTTCACATATTCAGGTTAAGGTCGTAGATCATCTGCTTTCTTGTGATGGTGGATCGGTTAAGAATCCAGCATAACCCAAAACAAAACAGAATGAAGCCAGGAACGGATTTTTTTCGTGTTCATTTTTCAGGGAAAGTGATGTGTTTAGCTCGAAGACCTGAGCTCATCTTATGTCTCTAACAGTCTCAAGGACACGAATCTAGAGATCGTGATACATGGTCTTGTAATGAAATCAGGACCTTTTTCGATCATAACCTTCCAAGAGAAGAATCAGATATGTAGATTAATGTTCGTAGCCATTTCCCATTAGACGGAAATCCTGCTTGCCAGAAGAAGTTTTTTGCCCTGTAAGAGATGGATGTGATTTTTGTATTGGACATTAGATGCATTGCTGAACGTATTATGTTCAAGGAATTATTAAGTGTAAGCACGTCTAGATGTATTAGGAATGTTATTCTATCAGCTCCTGGTACCATACCAGTGAGTGACATGGAGGTGGGCTACGCTAGCCTAACAACTGACCCCCATTATGGGGACGCTTAACAATTTTTTTTGTTTTTGGGGGGAAGGACCCACTGTTGGTCCTATAGACGTGTGCTCTTCCGATCTCTTGAACATTTTAACTAGATGTATGTTTGCCAAAGTATGATTTTTATGAACACAAACTATTCAAAGCTAATATGGTAATATGGTTGGCCATGTTCATTTTTGTATTCTCAAAATGTGTCTTATCTGTGCTAGAAAAAGCCTACTCCATGCTCTTATATGAAGCAAAGAGCCTATAGGTTAATGATGAGTATTTATGCCAATTTAGCAATTATTATTATCGTTATTTTTTTCTTGTAAATAAATGGGAGGGAAAAATGATCACGGCACCAAGTCACCGACAAAATAAAACATTGATTTATATGTTGAAAATGGGACAAGACAACAATTAATGGTAGCTCAAAAATCGCCCCGGCATCATCAGCGTCTTTTTTTTCCTCTCTCACAACTTATATTTGTAACTACACATTTTTTATGGACTTAAAAAAGTGAACTTTTAAAAGCCACTTATTGTTGACCCCACTGTGCCGTCAGTCTTGTCTTCTTGGGCGAAAGGCTCAGTTTGACATGCCGCATGTCGGTAATATTTTTCTAATTGACACCCTTAAGTGGAAGAAAGAAAATGGATTCTCAAAGGATTTATACTTCACAATTAACTTTACACGTACGTATAAATTAAACATATATGTATTTGTCAACTGTATATCCTGCTTTATATACAACAAGTAGAATTACTCTTCAAACTGAAAAAAAAAGGGAGGAAGAGGGGGGGGAAAATGGAAAAGAAACACAAACACAAATACACATATTTTTTGATGTGATGGAAAATAAGCAAGAAATACAAAACATGAGTAGCTATCAACTGTTGTAATTTGCACAAGAAGATGAATCTCACTTTTCACTCTGTCCTACAATTGTCCCTATACTATTATTAAATAATTAAAATTTAGGTATATTTCTTTTTCTGTGTATAAAATAAACCTACATTCTCTTAATCATCTCTCTGTGACAATCTCCTCCAATTCCAATACTCAATGGGCAAGTTCAATAAAGTTTGTGTCTTTTGTGGAAGTAATTCCGGGAACAGGGCGATATTCAGAGATGCAGCGCTTGATCTCGGGCGAGAACTGGTTCTTTTTCTTCTTTCTCTCTTGATTATTATATACTCGTTACTAGCTTAATACAATAAATTTTCTTAAGAAAATCTTTTTCTTTAACACTTGTCATATTCTGTTCAATCCAATGTACCGAATCTAACGTAACCGCTTTTAAACTGAAGGTAAAGAGGAAAATGGATCTGATCTACGGTGGAGGAAGTGTTGGTCTAATGGGGTTGGTGTCTCAAACAGTTCATGGTGATATTGGACGTAACGTTCTCGGGTAAAAAGAACGCTATGCGCACGCACATATATTGTTATATGTGCAAGTTTTTTCTTTTATTCATATATATTGTTGAGATCTTATATAAGTTCCTTTTTCATTTTCTACTGCCAGAATTATCCCAAGAGCTCTGGTTCCTGTAGAGGTATTCTATATGATTTCCATGACTTGTAACAGTTTTCGATACCCGGCTTAATTCCGGGTCGATCCCTCGGTTATTTTCGAACGTGCAATTAACTGCAAAACTGGCAGATATCAGGGCATGCAGTAGGAGATGTGCTGATTGTTTCTAATATGCATGAAAGAAAGGCAGAAATGGCTAGTAGAGCAGATGCTTTTATTGCACTTCCAGGTAAATCAATTTGAAATTCTGATGTTTTAATTATTTTTTTTTTCCTTAGTGTCATAGATTAGGAAATTGCTACAGGAGGGTATGGAACAATGGAAGAATTGCTTGAGATAATTTCATGGTCACATCTTGGGATTCACTGCAAACCGGTAAGTACGTACAAGTTTCATACACAGCACTAATCCTGATATAATAGGTCCATACCAACCAAACCTCAATTTCTTCAAATTCAAATCATCAAACTCCATTCCGTGTATATTAAATCTAATGGTAAACTACAAAGGTTCATCCTGTAACATGCAGACGAAAATTTTATTTTGCCTCCATGCATGCTTACTTGGCGCCAACTCAACCTTCATGTTTACAACTTAAAGAAATTATAGTACATGTAATTAGGCAAACTAGTAGTGGGTGAAATTAATTATGAATTTGAATTATAATGAGAAATAAATGTATTGTTGTAATTAATTATAACTGTTAAATTAGTGGTAGATGAAATTATAATTTCTGTGTATAAAAAAAAAACACTAAGGAAAAGAGAAGTTTCTTTTGTCTTGTTCTGTCTTGTTCAATGTACTAAACACGTTAGAAGTAGGTGCGCAATAAAGCAGTTGAATGCATTAGGACATTCAGATTGACTATCAGATATTATAGCATATCAATTTGGATTTGCCCACTAATCCCTTCTAACAACTTGTACAATATAAGTTTCAACAGTACATAGAAAATCCGAAAAACGAGAACGAATTCAATCTGTGGGATCCATCGTTCATTTCAAATATGATGATCAACTTGTTAAAAGAGAAAACCAAGAGGGATCATAGAACTCAGAGACTTTGATTCATGTTGCATTATTATTTGTAAAGTCTAGCATTTGAAACAGGTTGGTCTCTTGAACATTGATGGGTACTATGATTGCTTACTCGGATTATTCGACAAAGGCGTAGAAGAAGGGTTTATTGGAGACTCGTCTAGAAATATTGTGGTGTCGGCCAGTACTGCTCGCGAGCTCATAGAGAAGATGGAGGTACATTTTCATAACTTTACTATCATCAATCAGATTCATTGCGAGAATAATTAAGTACATAAATACTTTAAACATTTCTAAAAATATCATAACAAATTAGTCTAGTAGCTTTTAGGACCAGAAAACTATCAAGAATGTAAACTAGTGTTGAGTCTAATGTATTGGATTGGACATTATTAGATAGTACTAAACAATCTCAGTCGAATTCTATTAATTCTAAGTTATGTTACTTGTTTCTTGCAGGCTTATGAACCATTACACGACCAAGTAGCATCGAGTAAAAGTTGGAATGTTGAAGATCCTAGAATTGCAAACTTATGCACCCCATTTTGAACATTTTCATTCTAAAAATCCATTCTAATTGAATAAAGGCATGACAAATGAACCTTATTATATAATTAACTAGTCCTGCCATGTAGATCATGTGGTCTCCATTATAGAGATCACATAGTTTTTACCTATTTCATAAACCCGCAATTGGATTCATTCAGGTGGCCTCCATATGGTGGCCTATCTATCAAATTTATTATATTTAAACATGACTTTCGGAAAGTCAAAAAGTTATTCTTGAGACTAAAAGTTTCTTTTAAGGTTCGAAATGGTCATAAGAACCCATCTTATCATACATGTCTCTTGGTAACATTATAGTCACCATCATCTAGTCATACTTGATGTGAAAGATTGGTGAATATAATTAGAAAAGAAAAATACAAAGAGCAATGACTTCTTTGCTCATAATTATACTCAGAAAATAGAGATCGTTTACTTCTTCTAAGTTTACTGTCGGAAAATCAACGTTGTATAAATGGTCATCGGTCGTTACTCGGAAACTTGTCATCAACCCATACCACCAACCATGGTCCCTCACACGGTTTCTTAAACTTGCTTCTCAACGAAATTTCAAACAAAATATAGCATGAAAATGGGGTTGACTCAATATATCAGCATCACTGCATCAGCACCTCGAAAATAAAAAGGGAAATGTTCAACCCACCTTGTTAATAATTAACATCTCACAGATAAATAAAAAGGGCCAAGTTTGAATGTTCGCTTTCAACTTATAATCAAACCCAAACATGTTTCATCCATTAGCAACTAGCAAGTAAGAAAGAAAATAGTCAAAAATAAGATTGAATATTTAATAAGATTGAATATTTCCTCCTGAATTCATTATTATTAAAGGGTATTGAGATGCGTAAATTTTACAATTTTGCATCCCCAATTGTGCAAGAGAAACAAAATGAATGTATACATGTTTGAAGGTGGCTAAGAATCCCAAAAAAAGAGAAAATCAAAGAATTGCTATGCCATCTTTCCTGTTCCCTAAAAAGAATGGGTTAATCAAAGAATAAATCAATGAAATCGATAGTTTTCGACTAAAGTTACTAAGCCTGCCCTCTACATAATGGGGATGGTTGTGTTCTACAATGGCAAGTACTGTTATGAGATGGACTGCATCCGTCTGGTGTTGATGAAGCAGATTCTAATCTTAGGCGACGAGAGCTTCTTGGTGACAAATTTACTTGCTCCAAAGCATGCGATTGGAGCCCCGAAGGATAGTCTCTTAAACATCCAATTCGAGGTCCAGCTCCCGTACTCCATTTGCAAGATAGTTGCTTGCCTAATTGATAAGACTTCATTTCTTTATGTGAATTGATCCTCTGCAGAATTGCTTCTGTGGGGATAGTGTCCTCTTTAGATTCATCACCTTCATCCTGTTCTGCGGGTTTCTGTGCATCCACAGGCGATTTCAGGAGGGAATCATCAGAATATAATCCAGCTGTTAGATTTTCATAGCTTAACTGCTGTAGCAAATCATCATTGCTCGGTATTTGAAGATTATTCAGTTTGGAACTGAAGCTATGATATGTACTCGGCCTTGACATCTCCTCCCCTGCAGCAGAAGTCTCTTCTCTAGAAGCAAATTCACAGAAAGTGGAACTCTCAATATTGCTCTCTTCGGTCTCCAGGTCATCTTCAGAGGAATTAGTTCTCGCGTGTATTTTCTTCCGGATGGATTCTTCTTCTTCATCCATCGACTCAAGCTGCACAGAGTGTGATTCTGATAAGTCAACATAGCTGTTGGGATTTTTCACTGGAAAACACAAAAGCACCAAAAACAGACATGTTTTGTACCTTAACATCAGCAAGATCAACGCTGTTATCTCTCAGAAATGACTTGAATTCCTCAAAATTTTCAGGGGTTGGCCGATAGTGGCCACTGTGAGGCCACACTGCCTGTTGAACAGTGCATGTAAATATTTCTGGGGACTTAAATATTGTGGAAGAATAAAAATTTTAAAAACAAAATGTAGAAACACCAAAGTTTCCTTCTTTAGTATTTCACACTCAAAACATACCTTCAGGATGCCATTTTCGACAACCATCCTGCCTGCGGCCAACGTAGCTCCTCCTGCCAAGAAACTGGAGTGCTGAAATGCGCCTTTCTTTTTCTCGCCAACATATAACTTTCTCGATGTACTGAGAACAAAAATACATTTAATGCCCTTTGGCTGTCTCGTAGTATCAAGAAGCTCCCAGGTTTGCTTATAGAACAGCTTCCCATTTTCAACTGCAACTTCATAAGCTTTTCTTTCCTTCTGTTACAGAAAAAGAGAGAAACCATAAGTAAGAGAGTTCTTAAAAGTCAAGGAAAAGACCTTGCTTCAAATAAAAGGGAAATAATATGACATGAAGGATTAAGAGACACACCGGACCAAGATACTTGATGCACTGTTGATGAAGTTTTGACCGCGGACATTTCTCAACTAGATTTACCTCCTTCCCTTCTCCTATATCCAGCCTGCATTATTGAACAGAGAAATTGATATGATGACTGAAGTTTGTGCCCTACTACGTGGTTCTTTGGAGAAAATAAGAATGTTTAGTTTAAGGATAATTACCAGTAGAAGAATGGTTCTTTGCTTTGAGAATTCAACCATTTGATGTAATAGAAATGCAGATTGTGCCCATAACGATGTCGTGGATCAATCTACACAATGCAAAAAGACGGGAAAAATTAGTTTGCTGACCATTCCCGACTACAACTTATTTAAACATAACAATTAAAAATTAATAGATAGTTCCATCATCAGCAGTAAGCAAAGCAAGAATCAGAAGAACATAAAGGAACATGCAAATTTAGTGGTTCATCTTCATCCTCAACTGAGAGCAACTTCTACACACTTCACCATGTTTATATCTCTATATGGAAACAGTTTCTCTTAATATCCTTTATATTATGGAAATATATCAGGGTAACTTAAAACAGAATATGAATGTTGATTACATCCGTAAAAATTGTTCAATGAAGCAAATATAGAGCTTGTTTGAACCTCTTTATTTGTAAAAATTTAGTGAATTTATAAAGAGGAGAGAGGTAGAATGTGTATTGGAATTGTAAAAAGGTTTGAAAGATGTGGATGTAATTGAGCAGTTGTCAAATCAAATGTCAAATCAGTGGTAGGTAAAATTATAAATTGAGAGAATAAAGGAAGAATAAAGAGGTTCAAACAAGCTCATAATTAGGCTCTGCACAGGAGAAAAAAGAAGGGAAAATGTATAAGAGATACTTACTGCTTCTAGCCAATGTTGTAAAGCGAGTTTCTGGGCTTTGCAATTCTTTGACAAGCCTTTCCCAACCTACAACCGCAAGGAAACAGAGACTAAATTTCAAGATACTTATGGCTATGGGACAAAGAAATTTGCAGAACCACATAAGAATCCGGGATATATTACCTTTGCTGCCCTTGTTCTTGCTCTCGACCAACGTGAAATCGCAGACTCATGTTTCTCGAGATCAAAGAACGAAATTGAACTACGCTTGAGTTCTGCAAAATCTAATAGCTTCCACCAGCTCTGCTCAATAAGAACAGCACAATCTGCAAGCTTTCTCCTTGTTCGAAAGCTTTTATACACCTTTTGCAGCTTTGTAGCTGCCTCATCTTTTGGGCTTCTCGAATCCAAAAACTGAATTTGTGGCATTCTTATCATCATTTCAGTCTCGCTTGTTTTGAAGGTCACAGATTCTTCTACTATCATTTTCCCAGAACCTAATGGCGCTATTCTTGTTGATTCCGGATCTTGTTCTTTGTCGTTGATAGATCTAACTGATGTCTTCTGATCATCATTCCCAAAGCTGATAGATTTTGTCACGACTGAGTGAAAACCATTCTCTAAATCAAAATAAGAAGCAAACGGGCAGGACCAAGACAACCCCATGCAATTTTGAAATGGATTTGAAACAACCAATAAACGGCAGATTTCTGTCAAGAGAAACAATTACTTATGAGTGAATATAACAACAAATCAAGTCAAAGTAGGTCTCACAAAATGCATTAAAATCACATGAAAAGAGATTCAACTCAATGATTGTAGATATAAGACAAGCAAGCAATAAGCTGTTAAATGATATAAACTGAGGAACAATAAATGCTGAAACCTAACCCAGAGACACCTTACAAACTCAATACTTGAGTAACCCTGTGATAATGTTTGAAAAATACACGATAATATGATGGAAATAAAACTTTGCCCATTCTAACTATCCAAACGTACGGCCGGGAGATCATTTTTATCATTTTACCATCAAGTTACTATAATTAGAACTCATCTTTCACAACAGCAAGTTCAATAGAAATCCAAATATAACAAACAAAAAATTTACAAAATCCATCCATTGAAAAATTTGCAGAAACCCATCCAAGGAGATCACATTTTCAACACTAACCAAATCAAATAAACAAATTGGCCAAACTATAGGCTAAATCACGTTCCAAACTATAGGCTAAATCACGTTAAGGAACAAAGAAAATCAAGAGCATAAGATTAAACACACCAGAATGCCTTTCAATTCAAATCACTGAAAACACACATCTTTAAACAAGAAAGAAAAAAAACACCAGAGGGCATAAACAGAAAGCAGAACAGAACCCAGAGAAACTCAAGTACTAGAGAAACTTCTTAAAATTTTACCTCAATGCAAGAACTTTGAACCAAGAAATCTATTGAGGGAAAGATTGAAGTGCGAAGAATGGATAGCAAATCCGAAATCAATAGTAACAGAGAGAATAATAATGGGTGATTCAACAACAAACTAATAAAGCCTCAACAACAGTTTCTTCCAATTGTTTCAGCTATTCAAGGTGTTTAAAACATTTTTTATACGATTGATGCTCGCATATGCTCGTGTATATATAGCAGGCAGCTTCGAAGAGGAAGTCTACAGAGTGGCAATTGAGTGGGTAATATAATTTTAAATAATTTTTTAAATGCGATTTTTACTAATTTACTGCTCTGCGTGAAATCCGATTATAATGTAACAATGTGACGAGGCATAAGTCGTGAAGGACCTTAGCATCACAATTTAGAATATTTTCCAATACAAAAATGTCTAATGTGCGCATTTGGCAAGTTATTACTGTGTATCTAGAAAAGAAGAAGAAAGAAGTGTCACTCCCCCGATCCTGTGAAAATAGTCTACTATTCCTTTTTTATTCGTCTCACACTTTCTTTAGATAATTTCTTAGTTTTCTTATCTATCCCTATTTAATGTGGATTGTTATCAACAAATAAAAATTATTGAAGTGTAGAAAAATTAAATGAAGGGTATATTAGGAAAAAGATTCTTGAATTCCACCTTCTCAATAATATTAAATGCACTTTCTTAATCTATGTGAAAATTAGAAATGAGACTATTTTCAATGAACAAATGGAGTATTATTATTGGATAGTGAATTTTAAACTAATATACCGCTATACGGTGAATGCCGACTGATTGAAGTGCTGGAAGAGAAGGAGAACGTGCGAAGGTTGGAATGGAAGAAAAGGGGAAGGAAGAATGTGAGAACGGACAGATAATCATGTGTGACTTTTTTGGACCAGTGTGGGAGAAAAGCCTCCCTTCATTCGACAATTAAGACATTGTCAAAAAACATCCTCTTGACGCATTGGGTTGCAGGTGCTCTAAATGGAAGGAAAGAAGATGATTTATGGACAACCATTGTGACCAAAACTTTTTTACAAATTTAAACTATATACAAACAATATATTTTAAAATTACATCATTCAAATAATAACCGCTCAAACATGATTAAGGAATAATCAAATGAAAACCATTCAAATATATAATTAAAAGATGTTATTTGAATTGTATTGTAATAGTTGGATACTTAAATTTTTAAGTAGGAAACTCAAGTTCAAATCATACCGATCATTTCCCTGTCTCTCCTTATATAAGAAAAATCATTGAAACTATTCATACAACAGCTTAAATGTCTCTAATGTAATTAAAAGAACAACGCACAAATGTAAGAGAAACAACAACACTTCTTGATGTAAAATGTAATTGAATAAGGAGTGTTGTTTGGGTTCGACTAAAGAAATGTAGAGGGTGATACAATTTATACATTGGTAATCAATATTGTTAGTTAAACAAATAATAACAATAAATTAACTGGAAATTATTAATTGGGGCGGGGACGGGTCGACGATGGTTATCCCCATCTCCGTCCCCTGCCCCATCCTCAATTACTCCCTACTTTAGGCCGATTTCCTATCGAGTAGGGTATACGCTATCTCATTGTCATTCTTAATATTCTGTTAATATTTAATGATACTTTTATCTACTAGACTTGACACGTATTTCCAGCACAATTTGTACTGCAATTGTACCTTTCTTACACGAAAAGATCAGGATATCTCCCTTCCTATTTCATTTTCAATTTTATTTCTCTTTGCCACCCAGCCAAGAAAAAAAAGGGAAAAAAGAAAAGAAAAATCTCTTTTTCTTCTTTTCTTTTGCATAAACGTCACTTCTTTGTTCTTATGCAAATTTTATTTTATTAGTAGAGTATTATTATTTAAATCAAAAACCAAATTTTCTTTCTTTCTTTTCATTTTCCTCCTTAGATGAAATCCGGAGATGGTACCCTACCCATCGTGAAAGTGTCAAAACGTTTTAAATTAAATTTATTATTTAAGTCTATGTGGTCCTAATTACCCGGATGGAAAATTTGCTACATCCACAATTTTTAGGAACTTTACCATCTTCCCCTCAATTTCTTCTTCAAAATTCTCTTAAGGGTCGGTCAATAACTATTAAAAATATTATCAAGTCAACTAGATTGACAAGGAAGAATTACAAATATTTTAAGAAAATCTGTGTTTTTAGTTCCGTACGATCTAGTATATTTCACGTTTTTTACAAATAAAAAGTACAACTGCACAAGAATAAGAATACTGCCATATACATTACACAACCCTTGAAAGTGTCAAACATTCTTAGTAGATAATTAACCCTTTAAGTAATCATCATGATATATCCTGTGTTACCATGTCAACAATCCATTTTTATTTTGAAATATAAATAGATTTGATATAAATGAACGATAAAAACTTATATAATACATATGTGTCACACGCAATGTGTAAATTATTAGATGTGGTTAATTTAACCAAATTACGTTGAGAAACAAAATTGGTTTACTAACGTAGCTTATCTTTCAAACTTTTTATTAGTCAAAAAGTGGATATTTGAGTAGGTGGTCATATAAAATATATTAATTGATTCTTTACTTTATTGATTCTCAAAATATATAGTACAGTTTTAATTAATTAAAATTTTGAAAACTGATAGTTGAACTTGAAGGACATGTTGAAACTTCCATGCATTTTTCAGCGTGACCCACTTGTTGACCGAAGAGTCCTACAAAACAACATGAAATATTTTTATATGCATTTCTACACCTAAAACCATATGTATTATGAATTTTATTCCCTTTTATTATTATTATTATTAAAATTATTATTATTTGTTTGTGAAAAAGTAAAAATGTAACGTTATGCTTTGGTTTCAAACTTCTACTTTGATTGAAACTTATCTTGTACTTAATTGAAATGTTGATCTAATTGATTGTCCTTTGGATAATATTTAACATCTTTCATCAGTTTTATTCAATAAATCGAAAATATACACACCAAAGATCTATTTATAAATCGTAATTTTATGTCTGAATATATATATATATATATGTTTTATCTCATACACGTTATTGTTTTTGTCTTGGCTGTGCCTCCAAAATGTTAAATCATATTTGACTTTTGAAAATTCATAAATAAATAAATAGAATATTAAAAGACTGTAAGAAATGTAGGTGGTTGTTCTGGAATATGATGAATTTGTCTACGGTTTATTGAGGGTGGTTGGAATTAATGTCGACCCATTCATTTAATAATATAGGGGGAGAACAGCTACCATTTTCTTGTCTTTAGGCCTTTAAAGACACATAGATAGGCATCCAACATGCATTTAAATAAATAAAACAGCGTAGTCAACCATGTGGCAAAATTTGGTTTTAAGAGGGGAAAAAACAATATCATATACAGAGCAGCATCCTATCAGTAATTAGTAGTTTTTACATTACACATCGAAAATATGCGATTAAAAGTCTAGTATAATGTATATGCTATGTACGTTTTGTCTATACGAACACAACCTTGTCCATTATGTGATGATAAATCTAACACAACACATTGAAATATAACAAAATTAAATCCGCTAAAGAATTTGATGTCGTTGAGAAGACGAAGAACTGGTATAATAAGAAGAGAAAACTCATTGAAACTTTTACTTTTTCTTCTCTCGTTGATGAAATTCAGAGTATCTAACCCTTTGAATGTGTCAAAATTTTTTAGCTTAAAGAATATTTTCTCCTTTAAAAAGTCTTGCTTGACTATTTATTCTTTCGGTCTGAAGTGCTCCGGTCTTCAAGGTTTTGCCTTACCCTTGAAGTATAATGCAAGACTTGTTGCATTGTTAATACGTTAATGTATATTTTTAACATTCAGTCATACTCTGGTGGATAATTGACTTCTTTAAGTAATTATTACTTGGTCAAATTTTTTTATTATTACGTGTTAAGTTCATAGTAGTTTGATACGAGGTCAGTGGATTATTATTATTTGAAAGGTTATTATTATCTTATTATTTTTCAACTATAATTGGATCTATAATCTATTTACCGAGAAAATATCCGATACTTCAGGAATATCCCAAACCAATTAGCAATCAATACATGGGTTCAATGGTATCAAAAATATGGCTCAAGAACCCACATATAAGTTCATAATTGACCTGGAGTACCCTATTTACTCTAATAAGGTACTCGAGTACCTAAATTTTTTTCCTATTTACGAATAGTCGTCAAACAAACCCCATAATTTTATACTATGATTATTAGTATAATTGTACACCACATCACTCAGAGTAGTTAACATGTGTTCATTAAACTTGAGTATTTCAATTATAATTAGTGGTGAAACGAACCCTATACTTAAGGAGAAGTAAGATTCACACTCATCAGAATCTGATATAGTGTTAAATTATAAAGACGACAACTTAGATCGATAATAGTTTTTTTCCCTCCACTTTCGCACCAATATAATTGTTTTATATATATATATATATATATATATATCTTATTATTTAAACTATCGGGAAAAAAAGAAAAGAAATGCGTTCATTATTTATAATGTGCTTGGTGTCCAATTTATTTATTGTCACTTAACATCATTTTGTTGAATAATTTCAAATGAAAAAAGAAAAAATCCCGGTCGGTTGTAATTTATGATTGTTTTGTCTTTTAAAAATTGATCTAATGAAATAATATCAGTTGAGACTTTATAAACCAGTTTCCGAACAAGAATAGGATGGATAACACAGAGCAAGTACAGAGTCTACAAAGACTGCGACTTACTTATCTTCCAAGCCTTTTAATAGTCAACTGCGATTAATAGGGGATATGTATGGTGTTGGGGAACGTAATAAATAGATGTTGAAATTTCGACGAATTTGTTAGAAGGTAACCCACTTCGATAATTTTGGCACATAGAAAAGCTACTTTGCAACCGATTGTAATTACACTATGCTAGTCTGCTATTTAGATAAATGATAAGGTAAAAATGATGAGAGAACGGTTTATTTAAAATTAGTATTACACTCGTGCGTTATACGGGAAGACATTTTAAAAATGATAAGTAAAAATAGAATAGAACATTAAGTAATAAATATTTAAAAATGAAAAAGAATCCAATATATATTCCACTGTACTTTCAAAATAAATGATCTCTAATACATTGATCAATTTGATGATATAGGCTTGTGTCAAATAATTAGTCACGATCTGACACTATATGGTATGGCTTGACTATATAGTATCTTAATGAAGTTTTTCCTCATTCTTTCGGTATATTGTGGAATCTTAAAATTCATTGGCTATGACACTACTTATTTAATTATTAAGTGAGTTAATTGTTTACTAAATATGAGAGGAAATTAACAAAAGCTAATATTGTTAGGATGCATTTTTAATTCCCCAATTTTTCTCGAGGGATTAACTAAAACATTTAGCACCAAGTCATTTTATCTTTTATTTTTCTTTTTAACATTTTTTTTACATAATAATATAATAACTTGGGCCAATTTAATTATAAACACAACTTCTATCATATATGAACTTAATGAACATATTCTAATTAAGCCTATAATAATACCCAACAACCTATATACAAATAATATTTACAATGCTTATAAAATATTTTCATACAGCTCGCTAAAAAAACTCAAAATATATATAATTGGCAAAACTGATTATGTACTTTATGTGATTACTAAAAAAGAAGTAATGAAGGTAAAAATAAGAAACTTATTCAAGAATAACCAAGATTTTACAAAATTAATAACAAAGATTTCAGTGGATATTTTGAGAAGCTACCGACACATTGGTTGTAATTACACTCTGTTAGTCTGCTATTTAGATAAATGATAAAATAAAAATGATGAGAGAAGGAGTTTATTTAAAATTATCTTAATCTTAAATATCTTTACACACCACAAGAGAGTTAAAATATCAATATGGATAATAAAGTAAATTTATACTCCTTTTGTCACAATTTTTCTTGGGCAAAATAGAATAATTCATTATGATTAGATTCGATTGATCAGCGTCAGTGTCTATTAACACAGTAGCTATTTCAATTTGGTCAAACTAATGACATTCACATATTTAACAAGATACACATGTAATAATACACAATTAGCAACTACTCATTCTCACAATATCTTTCTATTTTTAAATAGAAATAAGTTTTGCTAACATCAATTTATAGTACAAAAAATTTTAAATACAATATCATCCGCGTGATGTGGTTTAATAAAAAATCAACAAATGACCCTTACTACCACATATACCCTCATTTTGCCACTTTATCTGCTGATATAGTGCCAACGCATGATACTAGAAATTCTTTGTTTTTAGCAATGTGAGATGATTAAAAAATTGACACGTAATATTGATAATCAAGTACATTAGCATGGTTCTTTTTCTTTTTTCTTTTTTTTTTTTGCCTTGCTTACAAGATAAATTGTAGGTCAATTATATTCACACTATATTTTTTTATATTCACACCACATTTTAATTGAAATGGTGGTCCTTAATATATGGCCACTATTATAATTACATTCTAAATAATTTTACCTCATATTTTTATCATTAAATTTTTATTTATGTCAGTATTGATGATTAATTTTAAAAAATTGTATTAGTCTACTTTTAAATAATGAAATAATTTGTCACATTTTTGTTTTAATTTTTTTCTTTTTTTATATAAAATACGATGAGAAAATAAAATTTTTACACCATCTTAACATATATTTTAAAAGAAAATCGTTGTCAAAGATATAACATATGCTAACTGGTTAAAATTAAAGATGAAAAATGCAATTACAGATTATAGACATAAATATTGTAACTTTAAAACACTAAAGACTTTCAATGCAGTTAAATTTGTGGTGTATCTAGTAAAAGTTGTCGTGCCAATATAACTACCTAAAATTGTATTTTAAATTTGTTTTTTGAATATTTTTTAGAATTTTATTATGACTGTGTTTTAAGCCAAAAAAAAAAAAAGATTAATTTGTTTCTTTTATTTTAGCATTCTCAATCTATTACATTGAAAATAATAAATATGACTAAATTATATTTTGAGTTTCTGTGCTAAACTTCTCTTACTGTTGAAATTATATTTTAAAAAATGTGAAAGTAAACCAGTTTTTAGTCGTTTAAAAATTTGAAAATCGTTTAGTAAACATTAAGGAGAAAGTTCTCTATAATTAAAAAAAATCATATATAACTTCTTCAAAAATATTACTTCTTTGGCCCGATAATTTTTGTTCATTTTACATTCCCCTGAATGATCAATTTTTCTAGTGGAAATCTCTCCTAATCAAACCAAGCACCTCAAGTTATTGCTTTTTTTTTTTTGAAGGAAATAAATTCTTCCATTAATCACTGTAAATCATGACAGATCGCCGAACTCAAAAACAACGGAATTCGATCAGTCAATTTACAATCAAAATGATTAGATAACGAAAATGTAGCACTGGCGTCGGCAAATAAAGTTACATGAACCACATTCCATAATTGCTAAAAGATATCTAAATTCGCAAAGAAAACCAACCAAGGGAGGATGATCCAAGTTGGTGTGCAGACTTTGAACTACATTTAAACAATCCATCTCGACCTCGTGAATTTGAAAATTATTCTGTTTAGCAAATTTCAATCCCTCCAACAGTGCGAGTGCTTCGGCTGCTTCAACAGATAAAGTACCATAATGCCTTCTGCAAAAACACCGAGAACCACTCCAAATGCATCTCGAACAACAGCCTCAATCGCAAAACAACCATCTTCCAATTTAACAGTGGCATCCACATTAAATTTCAAGAAGCCGTCAGCTGGTGGTTTCCAAACAACATGTAAGATCGGAAGAGCACACGTCTTGAGAAAGTGAAGTCCCACCAACGGAGAGGCGCTCAACAAAATCTAAATTGAGACCAGCCAGAATTCTGGGCTTTCTGCGAAAGAACCATGCAAAGCTATGTTGACCCTCTATAATTGCCTTCCCAGCCCTCTGACCCCCTTCAAAAATAGTCAACATTTGATTTGAAATATTCCCTCCATCAACAGCCCGTGGGTCAGTGGAAATCTCCTTCCTTGTAATAGATTCCCCCCCCCCCCCGACTCATCTCACCTGCCCCATTCATAACCTTCTCCCTCGCCCAAGAACCCACCCAGTCAGCAGCCCTCAAATCCCCCAGCCGATTACCTACAGCCGCATTATGTGTTGCATCACCCTGCCTACAATTTTCCCTACTCGAGTAACCACTATGCGTGCCCCTCCTCCCCAAACCCAGACAGCGCTCAGGCTATCATCATATTTAAAATTTTCTCTACCATCCACAAAGTTCCCCTGTTTCTCACAGTCAGTCACCTTATGTCCCACCACTCCAAACCTATAGCAAAACTTCGGGAGCCGCTCGTATTGAATCGGGAAAGTAAAATCCTTACTGACTGAAGATAGGAAAACATTTACTCCCGGTTTAAGGGGTTTGGTCAGGTTGTTTTGTACCTTAATTCGAGGCGCCAAAGATGAACAATCAACCTCTGCGACATTGCCGAGTAAACTCCCAATAGATTTCAGGGCATTCTCAGTCAAGCACATCAAGGGGGCATTGAGAAGGTGGACCCAAAATGCAACAAGGTGAAACTGCAGAATCATAATATCGCCAGCACCACAAGGGATTTTTAAGGATAACAGATGGTTATTAAGAAAAATGGAAGATGTACATGTTACGACACCCCTTGGGTACAATTGTGAATCGCCCAGAAAGTTGCCACACACTTCTCATAACCCGTTCGAAGGCATCTCTATTGACAGGTTTCAAACCCAGCAATTTTCCGACCAAGCATAATTTCATATAGTTGCTACCTTCAGAACAAACTTCAACCGTCAGAATAGCTCTAGGGGTTTCTGTTTCATCGAGCTTCAGTTTTTCGCACAATAGTCTTATATCTTCAGAATCCATTGTCAACCACCGAAAGCCAGATACTTCAGCAATACAGAAACTCACTTACCTCGCTAAAACCTTCTTCAGCTAGCAGAAAAGCAGCCGAGAAAGCCAACAACATGGCAGAGAACCCTAATTCGCACGACTAGAAGAGAGAGACGTGGAAAGGGACTTTTATAAATCATAAGTTATAGTTTTTTGACTAGAGCTAATTCAATTTCTATCCTAAATTTTTTTTATGAAAATCGCATTATAAACGCCACAATTATAAAAAAAATAAAAATAAAAAACGACTAATGATTTCATAAAACCATAAGTAACTACTTGATTTCATGAAACCATAAGAAATACTCGATCCTCATAGATCCTAATTGAATTTTTTTATTGGGCACAATTCCATACATTATTATTATTATTACTATTAGATTTTTCACCCCGTGCGTTGTACGGGCATAATAATAGAAATTAAAAAAATTTAGGGCAGAAAAGAAATGTGATGTCCCAATCATTTTCCCAGTATAATACTAAAGTTAGAATTTTTTTTGAGTTATTGAAGGAAGAAAGTTTTATTCTGATTGTATTTCTAACTATTTATAACTAAAAAATAATTATTAAAATAACTATACTTTAAAAAAGGATAATATAGAATTAGCAATCAATTTTCTATTTAATTTCCACAAAAAAATAATATAACATAAATATGATTAATTAATTTCTGTGAAAACAACAATTTTCTGTTAAATTTTCACAAAATATAATAGAAGTATGATTAATTAATTTCCACCAAAAAAGCAGTGACAATGTACAATTTATGTAACTATACTTGCTTTCCAAAAAAAATCAAACCACGATCCGTCAAATTTGGCTTTTCATAGATTTAAAATATGTAAAGTATGTTAATTAGAGATTTTTTTTGAAAAGAATTAATTCGAGAATTGCTTAAAAAATTTTCAAATATTTATTATAATATTTGTAGCAAGAGTAGAGAGAGATTGATAATTTTAATTCATATATAATAAAATAATCAATTGTAGGTAGAGGGATGGTAAACAACAAAATAAATAAAGTAAAATGTCAAAAAAAAAAAAGAAAGAAAGAAAATTTCCCCATTACACAAGTGGTAGAACGATAATCCAAATTAAAAGTGCAATTCAAGCCCAAACACAACAACATGACACCCAATTGAAATCTTCGATTGGAAACCTAAAATTAAAAATCAAGAAAAGTGATTAATTAAGAAGATATAAAAAATTAATACAAATATTCTCAAAAAAAAAATTTTAATAAAAAATTTAAGATACCTGAAGAGTTAAGAAAAAAAGTCTTACATCATAAACTTGAAAATAGAAATCATGAAAAGAGATTAAGAAAATAAAAAGAAATTTAATTCAAATCAACAATCAAAGATTAGAGAAGAGAAATATTAAAAGATCCGAATTTCTATAGGAAGATTGAAGTCACGATCGGATGAAGATTCGAGGATAACGTACAAAGTGGAGAAATTAAGGAAATTTGAATCAAATACAAACATAACTACATAAATTAGAAGACGGATTGGATCAGTATATAAATTTCAAAAAATAAAAGATAAGGAAGATACTGTGAAGAAGATAATTTAAGACAAAAATAAAAAAATATAATTTCACAGATGACATCATTAGTGAGGTCATTAGAATCCTTATAAAGCCAAACCATTGGCAGGAAAAATCATGCTAGATAAACTTCTTTTATTATTAATATATAGATTATTTTGCAAACGCGATTCAACATCTATATATATATATTAAATGACAGTTTGTCTGGTACAATTGTAATTTCATCTGGCATAATTAGAAAATATTTCTCTCCTAAAGCTCTATCTGGCGTAATTGCTTATAATATCATACCACACCAGCTGTCACTTTTAATAAAAAAATTATTATAAATTTAATAGTGAATGATTGAACTTCTGACCTACATATTGAGTAACATGCTTTTAAACTATTATGTCAACTATTTTATTTGTTAACAATTTTCATTTATATATTGATATTTTTGCGTGTTTTCACTTAAAAAAATATTATTATTAACCACATATATACTTGAAATCTAATTATATTGACACTATTTTTTTATTAATCTCACCAATTTTTCAAATATACTAAAATAGTCAAAATTAAAATGACACAAATGACCATCACATTCTTAACAATTATAAATAAATGTTTTCCCCCTCATATCTTCTTCCCCCACGTGCACCATAAAAAATATAATTAATCTATTTTAATTTTTATAATAAAAACTATAAGAAATGAAAATAAAAACTTCCTTTACTTTGTAAAAAATAAATTGCCATCAGCTACTACCCGAATTAATAAGTCAGTTTTTCTACAATGTCTTAAGTCATTTTGTTTGCAGTGTCTCTAGTTCATAAACCTATGAAATTAGTTTTTTGGAATAAAAAATAATCAATTTAATTAATGTTATAACCCCGTACGAAAAATAGAATTAACAAAATGTATTCCCTAATCCAGTTGGATTCTTAAATAAACATGAAAATTTTTATGTAAACAGGTATCAAGTGAATATGAGTATGTACATACTCGATACATATTATTAGAATGTTAACTAATAATATTAAATACGTTAGATAATATAAATGTAAAATATATTAAAGTATTAATCGAGTACATAAATAAATAACTGTTAATATATATATATTTTTTTTTGTAGAGGATGCAAATAATTTTTTTCGTCTTTCTTTTTTCTATAGATGTGAAGCATATAAAATATCTATTGATTTCATGTTGTTATCCTCACGTGTTTTCACTCAAAGAAAATATTATTATTAATCACGTATCTACTTGAAGGCTAATTATATTGATACTACGTTTTTTTATTAATCTCATTAATTCTTCAAATATACTAAAATGGTCAAAATTAAAATGACACAAATAATCATCACATTCTTAACAATTATAAATATTTTTCCCCTCCATTATTCTTCCCCCTACGTGCACCACAAAAAACCTAATTGCCGTCGGTTATTACTCTAATTAATAAGTCAGTTTTTTTACAGTGTCTTAAGTCATTTTGTCTGCAGCGTCTCTAAATTCATAAACCCACGAAATTAGATTAATGGAAGAAATAAAGAATGAATTTAATTAATATTATTACTTCATATGAAAAGTAGAACTGACAAAATGTATTCCCCAATTTGATTGGATTCCTGAACAAATATAAAAAATTTTATGTAAATAAGTATCGAGTGAATACGGGTATGTACATACTCGATACATATTATTAGATTAGTAACTAATAATATTAAATAAGTTAGATGATATAAAAGTAAAATATAGTAAAGCATTAATCAAATACATAAACGGGTAGCTATTAATATATTTTTTTGTAGATGATGCAATAATTTACTTTTTTTGCCTTTTTTCTCCATATATGTGAAACTTGTAAAATATCGATTGATTTCACATTTTTTATCATTTGATTTAATTATTATTGCAGTCATTCATTGTTTTTTACAGTTTATGTAATGAATTTTTTTAATATAATATGAAACATTGGGAATTTACCTCCTCGTACAATGTACGAATTGAATACTAATTTATTATTAATTAGTTTTAAATTCATACATCAATATTTTAATTTGATGAAGATAACAATGAATATTAGTGAAAATTGAGATGAACAAAGAGACATGAAATGTACAAGAAGAAAATGAACAACAGAAAAAATTACTACCTCGATCCCGATCATTTGGTCTCATTTTTCTTTTTAGGATGCCCCACATATATGGTCCTTTTTATATTAAAAAATCTAAGTTACATTTATTTACAAATCTATCCCTATTTGATACTTTAATTATAACTATCAATATTAAATTTTACTCATAAAATTGTATGTCAGGAAGGTATTTTTTTTACGAGTATGAAATTTTTATCTAAATAGGTATCGAGGGAATACGGGTATGTACATACCCGATACGTATTATTAGATTGTTAATTAATAATATTAAATAAGTTAAATGACTTAAAAGTAAAATATAGTAAAATATTAATTGAGTACATAATCGGGCAACTATTAATATATTATTAATAAAATATTAATTTAACGTGTCAAATATTAAACCAAAATTGTATATATATTGATTTCGTTATAAAATCCACTGACACGTATATGTTTAATATTTTATTATTTATTATTATTGATTTTTTTTAAATTAGTCTTCCCGTACAATCCACGAGTAAGAGGCTAGGCTCATGGTTGTAACAGTTGATTGTGATTTGATTATCTGACTGCTAATTATTACAACTTTATATAGGTTGGATGTGTGAACTTGTACGACGTGTTTGGAGGAAACTAGAATCATAGTATCAAGTATTTTACTATAAATATCCCATGGTGATTTGTAATTCGCATATCAATTCGTAATTTTATACTGTATATGTCACACTCCCATTAATTTTACAATATTTTCGAATATCTTATATTGGTTAACAAATTCCGTAGCGGATGTTTCAATATAAATAGCGCGAACGGGATGTACAAAACAAATAAATAGCTTTTGACTTGATAAAACTAATTACTTAAACTAACAAGTTATTATATTTTAAAGAATTATTGCAACTTGATTTCTCAATAAAATGTAAAGAACTCAACAAGTTATATTAAGAGGTATTTTTCATTGGTTGTCAAAACGAGCAAAATTAATTTTTACAAGACAAATTATTGGAAAGCTATTATACTGAAAGGCAAGTTGCCAATCTTATATAAAATTAGAAATATATTTGTGGAGAGGTGGGCATATTTGTTAAAAGGTATTAAATTCATAATATTTTCAGAGACAGGTTGTCAGTACATGCAAAACTCTACTCCTTTCCCGAGCATGCTCTAATCCATGGCTTGCCTTACTTTTCAAATATCATATCTTCAATTATCTACAAAAATTGTAGAAAGAGGGAGTGAGTGCGAAGTACTCAGTGAGTAACAAAATCTTTTGATTCACCCTTCAATTGAAAGATTTATTTCCAAGAAGATTATTGAATGCACAAAACTTTTCAATGCACAAGAGGGCCTCCTATCACTAGTTAAACTACTACCCGTGATACTCGCAAGAGTCATATCAATTTAATCAATTCAATCATGGTCATGTACAATTAAATAGATCCACAATTAACCCCAGTTGACCCTTACTGAAGATCGGAAGTTCAAAGCAAACACTACACTAATCTTCCATATTCCGAGATCATTGAATATGTCATAGTGTGGAAAACAATTCAAAGCAATTCAATACAAGACGGGTAGAACAACTAGTGATTCAAAAACAATAATTCAATATTTCTTTTCAATACATCAAATCCATGTTTGTCTCATGGAATACTTCAATTAAAACCATGCTTATCGTATAAAACCATCATAAATGCAAAAAGAGAATCAAAGTATTAGTTACTCACCTCTTTAACTTGATTTTTCAAAGATTCTTTCAATTGTTGTCAAGAGCCCTCAAAACCTTCATTTTCCTTAATCAAAGTGGTATTTTAAGTTGTATTATATATATATATATATGATGGAGGCTCATTTCCAAATATAAAACTAAGCCTTTGATAGGTTTTAAGGGTTGTTTTCCTTCTCTCCTTCTCTTTAGACGAATTTTCATTTATGATAAGTTTAAGATTTAAGGGAGCAAGACAATTGACATGGGGATGTGGAGAGGGAAGGGAGAGAGAATGGTTTACTTGATAAATCTCCGAGCTAACCCCTATTTATATTTGTTAGAAGATATCCGGATTTAGTTGTTTTTAATAAACCTTTGAGTTCCGCCAACTAGGATGTCACACATGGCGCATTGTGGCGTCATACACTTGGTGACAAATTGCTTGGGCAGTCCTTATACCTTGGGTTGTCTTATGATTAAATCATAACGTTTTGATTCTCGTTACTTGAGTCCTTTTACTTAATATGGTTTTACAATTAGATTATCAACTTCCAAAATGTTAACTAATAACCACATTCCTTACCTCTATGCTTCCTTGAGTCACAATTCTTTGAATTCTTGTGACATTTCAAACGGTTATTCGATCATTATCAATAGCAAACTCATGTGGTTATACAATTATTATCAATACATTCTCAACAACCACATTCTAATTCTAATTCATTGTCCAAGTATCAATCATGTTGTCAATAATCATATTCTAGTTCTTAACATTTATGTGCATAAAATTCTTGCAATATTTCAAATACGATTACATTGTCACATTTCAATATTTGTCATTCAATTGAGTGGCAACTCTCAACTTTGCAATTCGATACAATTATATTATCACATTCTTTTTCCTGGTATTCATTCGAGTGACAAATCTTGTAATTTTGCTATTGACGCAATTCAATTCGATCACTTTGTCATGATCTTATAACTTTTCAATTGATGCAATTTCAAGTAATTCTCTCATCATTATCAAAATGACAATTATATTATATAATTTGTTTATAAGATTTTTGCGGGATGTTACAGTATACTTGGTATATTGTACTTCATTTATAAGATGATGTTCGCACTCACACGTCAATTTTAATGTGAGTGAGATCGGAAGAGCAACTCTACTTGTGTAATACACGGGTGAAAAAATCTAGTTATTAATTAGAAAAAACATTATTAATAAAAAATCATTTGACTTCTCCAACATAAACGGTAGTACCGTACAACTGAAACAAGCGACGTGTTGTCATGACATTGGACCATGTATTTTTGTATCGTACTACTTGTATTTCCTATTGAGAAATGCTATTTCTACATATGTTATCTACAAAATTTATACACACAACCCTTGTATTCACTTATACGTCCCCTGACTCTCTCTTCTTTCAGTGAACAACCTTTTGTGGGTGTGTGTAAATTAATGGGCATATACAAATTTTATACACCTTATATTTATAAATATCACTTCCCTTTTCCATAGTCCTGTGGTCGGATACTACGAAAGAAAATGTATCATTTGAAAAAAGCATCATGCTTACAAAGCCATGTGGTTGAAATAGATGCTATCCTTTTGTAAATCAACCACTTGTGTATTATCACTTGAGTGCGAGAATATATATATTTATTTATTTATTTATAATTCCCTAACTTTCATCAAAATCCTTTTGGTCTTTTTGTAAATTCTAAACATCACTATCATCGATCATCATCTAGAGGCGTATTTAAAAGATAGTAGAAGATGTAGCCGAAACATGACGACTCTGAGTCGAACATTAGTTTTTTTCCCTTTTGGTAATTAGGGCAACAGATCCCTACTGTTGGACATTCTTGTACAAATGGTCCATACTTTTGATTTTTTGATAATTGCTTCCCCAACTTCATTTTTTTTCCACAATATAACTTTATAGTTATTTGTCTCTAATTTTCTCCATTTTCAAAAAGACAATTTGTCCCTTCATAGTTAAAAAAAAAAATAACGAAATAAATAAACAAAGTTCTAAAATTCATTAGTATTATTGAAAAATAGTTATTTTTAATATTTTCGATAACGCAAAGTATACAAAAATATTAATTATTTTGTGATTTCACTTGTATTTTTTTATTTTGAACTGTGTTGGAACGGAAATGCCCTTCTGAAAATGGAGAAAATTAAAGATAAATTGATATAAGGATTAATTGCATGTGCAAAAGAAATATGAAAGTATGGATGAAATTGTCAAAACATCAAAGGTAAGGACCGTTTCCACAATAACGTATGAAGGTAGGACCTTTTGCACCAATTACCTTTTTTTCTTTTAAAATTTTCAGAAAGTTATAAAAGGATTTTTCAAAACGAATCGGAAGAGAGCTGTTACTCCAGCTCTGCCCCTTATCATAGTTTGTTGTATTATAATTATGATATTTAGTATCTATAAATTGATCTAATACTATATGTATGACACTATATGGTGTTATATAGTCATGTGTCGTTCATCGGGGAACGTTATGATCGTATATTTACAGATTTACTCATACTAACCATTTCAACGGCACTACACGATAATAGACTAGAGCATCTCTATGGCTTATCTACTCTAAAATAATCAAGGAGCCATTTTATATATAGACATCATGTAAAAAATACCTTCTCGAATGGCGTGACTTGTCAATATGTGAAGCTGATTTGGCAAAAATAAAAGTGGATACCATCCAGAAGACTGTCCAGATCTGAAAGGCGTGTTGAACATGTTGACTGTGCAGCTTTAATAATATATATATTTTTAAAGAAATACCTCGACTCGAAAATCTAAGCCCAAAGCATAAATTTTTATTGAGCAGTTTTAATAATATTTTATTTATTCATTTTTCTCTTCTATATCTCTTCAGTGTGCCAAATGCTCTTCCTTTCTATATCCATATAAAATCTCTATGTATCTACCTCTACAAGACATCAAACTACACATTTGAACTTATATTTACTCACCAATGCACTAGTTTCTTGGCAGCAAAATCTCATGGAATCAATGATTTTGATTATTAGTTTTGATTATTTGCTGTTCAAATCTTTAAAAAGAGAGTAAAAATCTAATTCGAAGAGACATAGAGCCCCCGGGGGGTAGGGGTGGACAAATTCATTGGACACCCCACAATCCAAGGTAGCAAATATTGGCAGTTGAATTTCAATATCCAACTCATCAACAAAGATAAAAAATGAAATAGCAACCGTTATAAAAGCGGCATTGAAATTGGCAGCAGCAAAATATTTCTTCCACACCGATGGATGGCTGGTTTAGAAAAGATGAGACCCGTTTCAGGTATTCATGAACTGTCACACACTGATATGTGTGCCCGAGAAATTTTTCGAGCTTTAGAGAGAGGAAGTGGCATGGGTAAGTGGAGTGTTGATTTAGACATGCCATTGAGATGAAGTTATATAATTCAATTTCTATCTAGCCATATCATATTAAAGTCAGTCTTTCTATTTCTCTTCTACATCCGCTCAAATGATCATCATTAATGATAGATAGTATCAATTATAACAAACAAAACTAAACAACATTGTGTTCCATATAACAGTTGTCTACGATATTTAATTATTTGTTTTTCTACTGATTACGTAATAGAAAAAACATTTATTGTTGTGCAAACTCTACTAAGTGAGAGTGCTAATTGATTAACGTGTAGTAATAGAAAAAATATGTAACAACCGAATAAAAGTGATTTATTTTCCCCCCTTAATTGTTGATCTATGTAAATTACATAATGTAGTATATGTTTAGCACACTTTTTTCCGACTCCTCCACTTGTAGCTAATTGTATCCCTCTAGATAGCAGGCGGCATTCCGCGGCAGGAATGCAGCCGGGGGAATTAAAATTTAATTAATTATTATTTTAATTAACAAAATGTTGCACCGAGCCACCGACGAATATTGTGTGCCCCGTGCAAGTTTATGGAGTACAGCATGGTACAACCCACGCCAGAGCCCAACTTTAGTCAATCCTCACCGTTTTGACATCTGTCGATTCGCTGTCACTCTACTACACTATTCTATTTTGACCAATATCCTAATACGTCTACACGAGTGAACACCTATCATTAGTCCAGATCTCCGGTATACGTAACACGATTTCACAGGAGAAACCTATGCACAGTAGGCCTCTTATACGTGGAGGCTCACATAATTATCTCAATAATATCCTGTTATACATGCGTATTGTGAGATAAGACGATACCTCTATAGAGTGTTCGAAAAATTTTTATCCGTCGCGTTTCATTATTCATCTATCATTTTAACGCAAGTTTTTTTAAGATAGCTTATACTTGATAATAATCATTAATTAATAAGATCAAAATTTTAAATCACAGGTAACACAAAAAATAAAAAAATAAATTAAATTAGTGACTCTTCCAATGGTAGATGAGTATTAGTGGTGTTCTAAAAAGAGTGAAGAGTAAAAAAGCGGTGATCTAAAGCTTCAAGTTTTTCAAACTTAAGCGTGTTTAGGCGGCGCTAAAGCGTTAGAAAGTGTTTTTCAAATTTTTTATTATTTTTTTAATTTTTAATAAATCTAAAACTATTAAATATTTAAATTAATGTATACTAAATTGAAAAACACATTTAAAACATAAATATTATATCTACATTATAATTTTAAGCGATATTATATAATTTAATATTTTCAAAAGGTAAAAGGTGGATGGGTCCTACTTTATAGATAAAGATTAAGTATTATACACCCCGACAAATGACCCAAAAAAAAAATCTCCAATGGCCCAAAAAAAGAAAAAAATGCCCCAATATTATTACTTAAAGTCTTAGACCATTAGCAAATAAATGGCCTAAATGTTCAACACTGAAAAAAAATAAAATTAGCGGTCAACGGTTTTCGTTGACCGCCTAGGCGCGCGGCGGTCAACGAACACCGTTGATCGCTAATTTCACTGCTTACCCCATAAGCGAGGCGTGAAAGGGGTGCTAGGCGCGCTTTTTATAACACTGAGTATTAGTGCAGGACATGAATTCCCATCTTGGCCTTGCCGGATAATATACGTCCCTAATTAATCCGGCTTTGGGTGAGGATGCCACGAATTCCCGTTTAATCTGATTTAGTATATGATAGTAAATAAAGTATTACTTTGACACTAATAACTACTACATTCGTCTCAAAAAGATGATTCAGTTTTCCTTTTTCGTCCGTCACAAAATATGGTTCAGTTTCTTTTTTAAAAAGTAGTTGAAATATTATTTCTCTTATATACCCCTAATTAATGTGTATAGTTATAAAAAAAAGTAGAATTATTAAAGCTGAATAATTAATAAATAAAAGGGTATACAAGGAAAATAATGTTACAATTTACTTTTTTAATATTATTAAATGAATATTTTTTAATTTATGTAAAAGAGAAATAGAACGATCTTTTTGGGTTGGGGGAATAATTACACAAATATATACAACCGTCCATTATTATCCAAGCAACTACACAAATCCAAAAAATGCTCAAAAAAGTAATAAAAATAAGAATAAAAATGGGTCATGGGCTTATGGTTATTGGGCTATATACTTATGGGCTAAAGAATAAAATGGGTCATGGGCTTATGGTTATTGGGCTATATACTTATGGGCTAAAGAATAAAATGGGTCGGGACTTATTGGCCAAGCGGGCGGGGATGACGATCTTGGTCTTGCTTTGGAGATGAAACCCCGCCTCCATCCCTAGTTAAGTAGCGGGAACCCCTTGGCAAATCACTTATTAGACGAGGCTGCGAAGATTCCACATGCATTTCACCGATCGATTGGAAGGTACACAACCTCACAATGTTTTAAAGGAGTTAACCAACAATGAAATGAAAAATAACCAACAAGACATTCACCCGTGACTAGTCTTGCTTGAAAAGAAATAAGATTGTGTTTGACTTAAAGAGTTGTTTTCCTCTGCTAAATGTCATTAAACAATTTTGCCTTTATGTGTTTTAAAATGGCAAATGAAAATAAAACTAAAATTTCATAGGACAACCCTTTTAAACATATTTCCCCCATTTTCCACAACACCCCACAGGGCAGGTATTTTCTTTCTTTTTTTTTTTTTCCTTTTTTTTGGTCCATATGAAATTAGAAAATGGTTTTCTTTTCTATCATTTCACATCAAACGTTGCTCTAACAATATCATATAGTAAGAATAGGCCAAAATAGTAGCTTAATTTTAACGTCCTTTTGGCAACAAGCTGTAATTGAGTTTTATTACTGATCATGCGTGTGAATTTGGTCGTGTGCTCATAGAATAGAGAGCACATGAAGGTAAAAGGGTTATGACCGTGCCCAGGGCCGGCTCTGAATTTTCGGATGCCCTGTGTGACATTGTAAAATAGTGTCCTTTCATTTAACTAAGGACTTTATTTAAAAAAAACAAAATCTATTTTACATTTAAAAACATCATTTTTTGGTGCCCTTTTCTTTTTTTTTTTCTTTTTAATTATAACTTTTTGACAGTGGTATGATAGTAATAATTTTCTTTTAAGTTTTGATCATGTAAATCTAAATTTCAAATGTAGGCCTTGTTTATTTTTTAAATAATAAAATAAATTCTAATTTTTAGTTGAATCACTTTTACAAAACTATTTTTAAAAAATGTGTCTCAATAATGTCTAACTTTTTGAAAAATGAAAATCTAAAAGTTTTGAATGTTACACCTATATAAAAAAAAATTGGCGCCCTTAAAATTTGAGGCCCTGTGCGATCGCACAATCTGCATACCTTCAGGGTCGCCTCTGACCGTGCCAAGTCTAAGAGCATGCATGTAGAATTTTGTGGTCACGCCTGGGTATGAGAGCATGAGGGTAGAACTATGAGCATGTGCATAGATAAGTTGTATGCACACGGAGTTGGGGGCTCGTGCGTGGTACCAAGAATAAGGTTTGGAAAGCCCACACACTCAATGTTGACAAGTGTGTTCTTGATATTAGGGTTCTGACGCCCCTTAAAGCGCTCAGTCATTCTCATATATAAGACGTTGGTGGGAGATGAGGTGATGATCTCTCGATGCTAGATTTTAGCGGACCCCTAATGAGGGCTGCTTAATGACCAATCTATTTTAGTATTATCAAACTTGTCCCCGTGAAAAACGTTAAAATGCTCATTTTAACTTAGTTTTATTGCAACATTTAACATAATGTTTTTGGTCAAAAATTCATTAGATCTTTCTATATTTTTCTAATCCTTTATCGTAAATGGATTATTTGTTATTAGAAAATAGTTCGTAAAAGGCTCGGTTCGTAAAGGCAAAAACCAGTTTATTTATTTATTGAGCAGGAAAACTGCAGCCTTTTTAGTTGAAAGTGACACACGTGTGAAAGATGATGCTTAGATGGTTCACGACTTAAAAAGATTATTTTGTGGCCTAACGAGGCTGTTCACGATCTCTAAAGACCATATATATTGCCCTGAAAAGGTCAAGAATAAGGACCTGAAGAGTTCAGCCATAAGTGGTTTGATAAGACAATGTACATTGATATGAAAAGATCATAAATGATCTGAGAAGACCGCATCATTGACAAGTTCTGTTTTATGAATGGTTGTGCCACCATATGTGGTCATATTGCTCGACCACATCATTTTGTACTGTCACACAAAGTTGTGTTATGTGATCAAGTGTGTTTGCATCGCATGACCACAGGTGGTCGGGTTAGACGACCATGTTTGGTCATGCCATGTGATTGTTAACAGTAGTGGAACCATACCACAAAAATGACCTGATGAGGCGTCGTTGACCAACTGGAAGAAGGTCAAAGGACCTACTTTGAAAAGATTAAAGTAACAATCTAAAAAGGCCGTTTTTTGACTGAAGCCTAAGTGAAGACCAAGAGGTGGCTTGTGACTAATTATCCAACCGTTCGGGTTGACGGCTTTAAGCCTTTCAAAAGGGTTCGTTTCGAGGAAAATGGTGAGACTCCGGGATATGTTGATGTAGATTCTCTCAAGTTGTAAGTTTCACCTCATATGCATTAAAGGCGTATGTTCACCAGTTTATACAGAACTCATGTTATGGTCATTAAAATTTTGCGCTTCTGTCCAGCTTATAGACACATCCTTTTGGTTAAATGACTTCAAACAATAAGTTATTGTTGGAGCTTCCCATGTCGGTTGTCTAACCATGGACTCTGTTGTTCTTTATGAATTGCGCACATCTCTTAGTGGCATAGAATATGTCCTTTTACTATTTATTTCCTTGAAGTGCTTTCTTTTTTGCATTTTGAAGTTTAATCAACCCCAAAAAATGTGAAGTATTGGTCTGAAAATACTAACAATCCAAAGTTTAGAGGTGCCACTCAGTGCAATCCCCACTGGTCATTTGCATGATCGTGTATGGTATTGTTGTGCAACCATGTATGGTTATGTTGTACGTAAGGCCAGATTCTAACATGGAAAGGTGCACGACCACACGTGGTCTTGTTGTTCGACTATGCGTAGTCATGTTACACGTAAGGCCGTAATCTAACCTGCAAGGTGCACGACCACGTGTGGTCTTGTTGTACGACTATGCATAGTCATGTTGCACGTAAGGCCGTAATCTAACCTGCAAGGTACACGAACACATGTTGTACATAATATGCCAGACTCTAGCCTGAAAGGGTTAGAACAATGGTCTGAAGAGACCATTTTTTTGCATTACCTGAAGAGGATGGACCCTAATTTGAAAATGTTAGAGCAATGATCTGAAGAGACCATTTTCATACTATTTGAACACTACAAGAAATTGGGTGTTTTCCTTAGACATAAAATAGCCACACATATTATGTGTGGGTATTTAGCCACACATAAGTTTAATTTGTGTGGGTAATCTAATAAGTTTAATTGAGTTCTTATTTGTCATTTGTTATGTGTAGGTAAAGACTTTTAGCTACATTAAAATTTACTGGGGAAAAATCGTATTTTTTTTTAGAATTTGGCGGGAGCCTATTATTTTTTGAGAAATTCTAGGGGGACATTCTTATGTGGCACACTTATATTGGATGATGAAAAAGTAATTATGTAATCATTACCCAATGAATATTTGCCACATGAGAATGTCACCTAATAATATCTCTTTTTCATATTCTCCTAGAATTGTTCTTATTTTTTAATTATGCTAATATGGATTTCTTAATTATTTAGATTACCTACACATAGTTTTAAATATTATTAATGTGTAGGTAATACTTCAAATTTTATGTACACAAAAATTAATATACAAGACCGATTGCTGACGTGATTCCAACGTCACAAGCACAGTCACTAAAACTATATAGGATATTGAAAAATTATTGCAAAAAACCTCCCCCTCCTACCCAAACACCTCACATCTACCCTGACCAATTTCATTAGATCCTAAAAGCCAGAACCTATTCATTTTCACAAGCACAGTCGCACATCGTCTATCAAATTCACAACCGTAATTGCCGGGGTTAAAGCCATGATCACGGAACGTAAACTCTAGATTCTAGACTCCACGAACGCCGAATGTAAAGCCACGCACGCCGGAGTTAATCCTATGCATGTTGTGTCTCAACTCCACGCACGCTGGAGTTAACGCTAGAACCCTTGTGAGCTCTCTCTATCGCCGGTGTCAACCCCCTCGCTCGACACGACTCTGAAATCTCTCCACAGAGGCATTAATTATTAGGTAATTTCTGCTTTTATCTCTATCATCGGTATGAACCTTAAGCTTTGACAATAATTAATAAGTTTGGATTCTTTTATTGCTCTTACAAGACCAGATTTTGAAAGCGGGAATTTGCAGAAAGAGGTTTTAGGTGTTCTATAGTTGTTATTTCTTCACCTGTATTCCTGCTACTCCATTCCTATTTGATTAAGTTGAGCAACTTCAATAATCAAATTTACAGCTCTATTTTTTCTGTTTGGAGCATGGGTTCTAAATTCTTCTGTGCCGAGCAAATTCAGAATTTGCTACAGAATTTAATGCAAAATTGGGAGAATTTAGAGGTGGGAGATAGAATGTTAAAAATGCCTCTATTTCAGGCCTAAGAACGGTTGGATTTTGGGTACTTTTGGGGGGGGGGGGTTTGATTGTTTTGTGATGCCTTAAATATGATATAATGTAGGGTTTACTGCTTTTCTATTATTTCTTGGATATGACTATTTTATTTGGCTAATGAAAATTCTAGTGAGGTCTGCTCAGGAAGCAGGGCTTTGAATGAAGCACAAACTTTCACTTAACTTTAACTAAAATTTCATAAGAAATTTTTATAAAGTGTAGATAGGCCAAATTATCTATTTACCTCTAAATAGAGAGGACCTTAGGTGTCTATGACACGGAAATAATTTGCAGTAAACAAGGAACCTGGGAATTGCTAGAAAATGAAGGGGGAGAATTCTATTGCAATAACTTTAACACATTGAAATCATAACAATTAGGCAATGCAAAAGTGAACACGAATAAGATCTACGATCTGACATACCAATCTATTAAAGAACTCAATTTCAACTTGATATAATCTGTGCATTTGAATTGTCATCCAACTTGATATAAGTTGTGCAGTTGTAATTTTTGTACAGTGATATATCTTGTATTATTATTGGTTTAACAGTGATGTGACATCAATCTGCTTATTACAACTAAATTTAGAAAATGCGAAATAGAGAGACATTATGTCCTAGCAACATATTCCTCATTACGTATGTAATGATATTACTGCTTGCGTCAACAAATAGAAATCTATACAGATCCACAGAGAATCAGAAGAATTAAAATAGAAACGTTTGAATCACTGGTTAAAGTGGTTGATTTGGTTATTACATAGCTTAATCGGCTAAACTTCATATGCAAAAAAACTTTAGTTATTGACATTTTCTTCCTTATGAATTACTAAAACTGATGTTTTGTGCTTACTCATATATTCTTTGGTTTGCTGGTCTACTTCAATTGATCTTAGTCTAATGATTAACTACAATCACTTCTCTCATTATTTCTACATTCCAGAACTATGAGATTAAATTCATTGCACCTCATGGAGTTTTTGTCGAAATTTCTCCTAGCCGAGAGGTGTATATATATATATATATTGTTAGTTGTGAAACCATGAGTGCTATACTGCGTATCATTAAAATTTGTTCCTTGTGAGATTAGAGTTTTACTTTTATGTAGTTATAATTTGGATGTGATTATATCTTCCAAGAAATACTTGTAGAGTTCACTTTTATGTTTGAAGAAGCAGTTGTTGGTGTAGATTTAATTTCACAGGGAAAATATCAAAACTCTACACTTGGGCGCTATTTAGCCTAAAATCCCAATGACTTGCAGTCTAGCCTCATTTATGCAAGTATGAGCATACATGACTGCCCGCAAATGTAGTTTAAACTAGAATCTATTTCAGTAACTTGTATTACTGAAATTATTGATTTACCTTTCCATATTGTCTTCTAAATCACAAGAAAATCTTGCATTCGGTGCTTCATTTTGATGGATGTTTTTTTTCTTTTTCTTTCTTCTTTTGACTTAGCTATATTTACAAAGGCTTTTCTACAATTAGTAAAAGATGTAGCTTGCCAATGATTTTTGCTATTTCATTTGTTAACTCAGGAAATTGGTTAACTTCAATGTACATTATCTAAACGTCTCCTTGAAGAGGACATTCAAGCTATTTTTGGGTATGACTTTACTTTCAAAATTCAGGTTCACCGTACTTTCTTCATTCTTCGCACATAATTTTTCTTTAAAAGTTGGGTTATTTTATTTAATCACAGCTAGTTGGAACAAATATATTAAACTGGAAATATATTTAAATTGCTAGATTTTCAGATAACTCCTGTGTGTTTTCGTTGTTGCCTACTCTATGCATGCAGGCAAATTGTTGTAATCTTCCACACTCAATTTTTTTGAGCATTTAAAGCCTTGGAGATTAGCACTCCACAAGCACGAAGCAGGTTTTCATGACCTTTATACGGTACTGTGTTTCTAAGATATTGTTCAAATGATTTAGGTATATACCACATTCTTTCATTTTATTTTTAATATTCTTACTCCACCTATGGATCTGCAAGCTTTACAATGTGTTACTTCCTTCATTTTTTTCATTTCAATTGTAATATTCAACTGTTTCTTGTACTCCTAATTGGGCTCCGATCTGTGACATTCATCATGTCTTTGGATGCTTTGACTTCTATTTACTTAGTTGAATCCAGTCTGCCACATATTGGGGGCAACTTGATAAACTTTTAGCACTGAAATTAATGAATAGATTTTTAATGGAGTACTTAGTATGTATACTCAGACGAAGACTGAACATAACTAATTATATCTAGCTACTGCCTGAGTTGCAACATGGCATCCTTCGAACGAGGTAAATTAGCTAGACTTGTCGATGTACATGAATAAATTTGTTTAAGTTCAGCACTTTGTTAAATCCACTACTTTAAATGCAATATTAAAATACAATGTGCTTTGCCGTCATCCTTTCTGGTCACCAATCATTTTCCTGAGCAGACATATCTTGGTTTCATATGATATGAAAATGCTTGACCCCGTTTTTACGAATGATTTAGTAGTTCAGACTCCACTAGTAGCATTAATTATATTTATTTATGCCTACCAACCCAAATGGTGCACATGGATCATTAGACTATCCAAATAGATCTCCTGAATGCCAAAAACTTATTGACAAGGTTTGTTATTTTCCTGCTATTCTCAGATTTATACTTCTTGTGTGAGTACTTACAGTCTTAGTACTGATACATGAATATATTCTAAGAACGGCACTTGCAGTTCCTGAAGAAAGCACTACAAACTTTTCTGAAGTATTAAGTGATAACAAAAAATGTGAGGCCACTCGAAATCCTTCTACTAAAATAATTGAGAAAGCACCTCCAAATCGAGCTACAGATCATGGTATTGTTCAAGTGCCAAACCAAACATCTTCAAATGGAAGTGCTTTACATACGGCACACCACATTCCTATTGAGCACTGACTTGAGCAGCAAGTGGACATCTATTTTGTAGAAAGTATTTTTCTCGCTCTTGGAATATTTGCAGTTTCTGTTGGATTTTTATGAATACATTTCTACATTGACTTTTTTGGAATATTTATTCAATTAATGTCATTCTGGTATTATGGTTATTAAATTTAAAATATAATTTTACAAGTTTTCTCCATGCATACTTTATTTATTTATAAATGTAAAAGAAAAAACTACTACACATGTGTAGATATTATTAGCCACATTTAATTTATTATTACCAACCACACATAATAATAGATTTTTACCCATGTATAATAAATTACACGTAAGCACACACATCACCATCCACGCTAGCAGACACATCATCTGATACATCATCGTCCATGTCACGTGACACGTTATCGTCCAGGTCATGTGACACGTTCTCATCCAATCTTGCCACAGCAGGCACCAAGTTATCGTCTGTGTCAATATTGCATACGTGGTAGTCTCATTACTCACACATATGGCAATATTTACTTACACATATATGTGTAGGTAAAAGTATATGTGTGGGTAAAAACTTTCCTCTACGGACCGATAGTCACACTTGTTGATACTTATATTATGTGCGGGCAAATATTTTTACTTACGCATAACTATATCTTTACCCACACTTACATGTATGGGTAAAACCCCCGATTTCTTGTAGTGAAGAGGCCGGACCCTAACCTGAAAAGGTTAGATCATTTTTTCGCACGACTTGAAGAGGCTAGACCCTAACCTAAAAATGTTAATGGTCTGAAGAGACTATATTTTTGCAAGACCTGAAGAGGCTGGACCCTAACCTGAAAATGTTAGAGCAATGGTCTAAAGAGACCATTTTTCGCACGACCTGAAGAGGCCGGACCCTAACCCGAAAAGGTTAGAGCAATGGTCTAAAGAGACCATTTTTCGCACGACTTGCAGAGGTCGGACCCTAACCTGAAATGTTTAGAGCAATGGTCTGAAGAAACCATTTCTCGCACGACCTGAAGAGGCTAGACCCTAGCTTGAAAAGTTAGAGCAATGGTATGAGGAGACCATTTTTCGCACGACCTGAAGAAGCCTTACCCTAACTTGAAAATGCTAGAGCAATGGTTTGAATAGACCATATTTTGTGTAATGATATGACAAGATTGAATGGCTAATTGGGCAAAACAAAACAAAGCAAAGGAATGAACTGTTATCAGTAAGCGCACCCGAGCCTCCTTGCTATGTTGATTTGCTCTTAGTGTCCTCATCATTGAGAGGCCCGTGACCCGTTGACTCTGCTTGTAGAAATCCCTTATTTAGAACAGTGATGTCAAGTTCAAAGGCCATAATACTGAATGATAAGAGAATTCCAGTGTTTATATTTCCATTATTGGATAAAAATAACCAAGAATCTCATATGTTTCATATGCGATTGTTGGCATTGAAGACCTATGTGAACCATATCGAACCATATCAGAACCGAACTGACATATAGAACAACTGAAAATCCAGAAGCCATCACAATGATTTGAAATATGACCATCTCCATATCAGCGTAGGCAATCTTGGATATAATCTATAAATCAGCCACGAGTAGCAGTAGTGAACAAAAAACCAAAAACCAATAAGTTGCTTTGAATTTTTCTCATTTGAGGTTGGGATTAGCAGATCCAACACTTCCAAAAGGATTTGCATCTCCACTCCATCACGGTACATCGCCACAAATCATGTAATAATTATGAAAATAATTAGAACATATTATAATGAGGTATGCATGTAGATTTTGCTTCATTCGACATATGCATTCGAATAATTTAGGCGTTTCAATTTACTGAATTCGATAGTGAAGTAAACATGTACAAAATCATAAGAAATTTGTTACCCTTTAATAAGCACTAGATGCTTACAAGAATAGTTTAAAGGAGAAATAAACAGTTTCACGCTCATTTTCATCATTAAATGCAATATGGCTAATTACGTATTGACCACCAAATAGTAATTGATATTATGATGATTATTATAGTAAAGGTAGTTATTATTCAAATCAGACTTATCAATTCAGGTGGGTGAACTTAAAAGCGGATTGTATACCTTGAGAACATACAAATAGTAAGCTTTTGTTTTTGGGATCATCTTTTTATAATCCGGCTCATCCTACATTTGGGTCATATTCTCTATTCTATTTTGAAGTAATAAAATCTTTATGTAATTGGAAGATGGACAAGAGGAAATTATGTAGTCTCTTTATGATTGTCGCACATAGTGATGAAGATCAACATTAATCTTGGCCTTATAAGAGCAATGACAAAGATCTAAACACATATAACAAAGATATGAAGGCCATATAAAGAACCAAGTTATGCTCCTAAATCCATGTCAATTGAACTGAGAATTCGGGAGTACGAATTCGATCAATATGAGGTTGTAACTAACGCTATACAAATGTAAGTTAATGCCAACACGGATAGAACTATATCTTTTCACGTTCCACTTATACGATTTGTAAAGTGTTGATGCCGATGTACTAAAAACTCTGTCAATGTTGATCTTTAAGATTTCCAAAAAAAATTCTAGATTCAGTTGAAATATATGGTTGTATGACCTTTATAGGAATATAATATATGAAAGCTCCACCTAAAGACGTATGAACTTAGTGCATATCATATTCGTCGGAAAGTTGTTTAGCAATGTTCCAAAAGTTCTTTGTATTACCACCAGCCGATTCAAGAGTTCTTAGAGCTCGTATCTTATGAGGAGTAACACATACTTTTTTTCATGTTCCCACAGACGGTGCCAATTGATGTGTGTGAATTTGGTCGTGTGCTTGTAGAGTAGAGAACACGTGCGGGTATGAGGGTTATGGGCCGTGCCAGGTCTAAGAGCATGCATGTAGAACCGTGGTCATGCCCGGGTATGAGAGCATGAGGGTAGAACTATGAGCATGGGCATAGATCAGTGGTATACACAGGGGGTTGGGGACTCGTGCGTGGTACAAAGAATAGGGTTTGGTATGTCCCTGCTCTCAATGTTAACATGCGCATTCTTGATATTAGGGTTCTGATGCCCCTTAAGGCGCTCGGTCGTGCTCATATATAAGACGTTGGTGGGCCGCATAGGAGATAAGCCTCAGCGCTAGATTTTAACGAACCCTAATGAGGACTACTTAATGGCTAATCTATTCTAGTATTATCAATTACAATACACACTCACACTTTGATACCCCGGCTCCATTACATATGGTGTGTCACAGAAGATGGATCAAATAATATATATCCAATATATACCGTGTATACTTCTACAATCAAATTATAACGGAACTTGATCATATATATCATAATTATTAATTAGTCATCAGGCTACCCTTAACATTTAAAAAAAAAAAAAAAAAGAGAGATTAAGGGTTGAGGGAAGAAAGCGAACAATCTGGTTAAATTGCAATCATAGCCGCAATCAACGGTCTATTTATAAATGATCCACCATCTTGTCCCTCTTATATACGCAAAAAATTGTAACCATCTTATTATTCACTTTGCAAAGCTTTGTTCCACCTTTTACCAAATTTCCTCTACAACCTCTCTGCTCATACATTATTTGCTTTTGTTGGATGAAAAAATAGCAAAAGCAATTCATTATCTCAAAGCTCAGTTTATCCCATTATAGATCTTTTCTATCCTTTTTTTTTTTTGAAAAAAAAGAGGAAAAAAATCTACCTTGCATACCGATGTATTTTTAAGTACTCAAAGCTCCAAATGCAAAAGTCAGATACAGCACAAAGAAGCCATGAATTATGGGTTCAAACTTCAAAGGTCCATAATTCAGCTAGCTGTCGTCAAATATGAGAAAAGAAGGCCATAAATTCTCAATTCCAAGTACAACCGTTCCCACTAAAGTATCTATAAAGTAGCGATATACTATACAAAGCACTTGTAAAAAATAAATAAATAACATTTTTTTGAAAGGGAAAATAAATAACATTTTTAATGTAATTTGTATCGTTTATAGGTGAATCATTGTTAGAGCATCTCAAACACATCAATAGTTATCGGTGAGACTATATTAGAGACAATAGTAGAAGTCAAAATGTATTAAAAACTAGACATTTTCTAGGTGTTCTTTTTTTTGGTTGCAAATAGACATTTTCTAGCACTAATTGTTTCATGTAAATATCTTTTAATAATTTATCGAGAATTTCTTTTGACATTATTCTATCGAGACCGTCAGCTTCAAAACTTTTCACACTTTTTCAATCCCATTTTTTCTACTCCAGAAATAACCATAGCTTTTGGAGGGAAGATCTAAGAAAAAGGGGCCCGTTTGGCTGTCTTTTTTTGACACACACAGTAAGAAAGGAGCAAACTTTATTCTCTTAAAATTAAATAAAGGAGTACTTTTGTAAAGTTCCATTTTAATCAGTTGACGATTAAAAAAATTTAATAAATTAAGCGTTATATTCACACTATAAATATTATTACATGCACAACACATGAATTGTATTGAAAGTCCTTAATATTTTAAAGTTTTAATATTTATATCCATAACCTTTTGATGGTATTTTTCATCTTCACCTTTTAACCAATTAGCACGTCATTGACAACAATTTTCTTTCAAAACATATATTGAGATGGTTTAAAAATTTTATTTGTTCATTGTATTTTATATAAGAAAAACAGAAAGATAATAGCTAAATACAAAATGTGACAAATTATTTCTTTATCTAAAAGTAGGTTAATATAATTTTTAAAATGGAATCATCAATACCGGCGTAAATGAAGAGTTGATGATAAAAATATGAGGTAAAAATATTTGGAATGTAGTTATAACAATGACTATATGTTAAGAATTGTTGTAAATAAAAAAATTGTTGTAAATAAATTAATTATAATATGAATGACTATCCAATTCCTGAAACTCTAGAAGTCATATATTAGTTTTCTTAGCTACTACCCTAGGTTATTTGACTTGTGCTCCAAGTTTTACTTGGGCAATACACTTGTACTTGCAGAAATAAACATCTTGTGTTGTGAATGAGATATAAAATTAATGGTTTTTTCCTCTATCATTTATTCTTTTCTTTCTAGTTTATAACAAGAATCACTATTTTATTTAAAATGTAGTGGGAACATAATTGTCCAAAAATTAAAGTCGTCACTAATTTTCAGTTCGTTTTTAATTTATCACAAATGACAGATTTCAAACCAAAAATTTAGTAATTTCCCGGGCTCTTATACATAAAAGTAGAGATTATGCTAAGGGCATCTCCAATGGTTTCCCCTATATTTAGGGGAACCCATTTTTTTAATATTTTATTTCTTTTAATAGAATAAGAATAGGAATAACATTTTTGTTTAATTAAAATCATACTTAATTTGTCTAATAATTATAATTAGTTAAGGTTAAATAATTTATATCTCAAAAGGAGCTAAATAAAGAATATCGTTGGGAATAAAAGAAAATCTAAATTATTAAATAACCTATTTTGAAAAAAAATGCCAAAATCGATTAACATTAACAACGATACAATAATGATATTTAATAAAAATTAAAAAATATATAATATTAGAGTTACAAAAAATAAATTCATAATATTAATAAAAAACAAAAAATTTGGAACATGAATGGTATTATCGTAATTAAAGTAGTGGCAATTTTATAAATAACTAATGATATTATTGTAAATAATTACCTCCCCAAATAAAGGGGAGGTGAATAGTGTTCCTCCCCTATATTTGGGGGAGGTTTCGGGGAACCATTGGAGCTCAACATCCCTCATATTTGGGGAGATTCCCCTATATTTGAAGAACCATTGGAGATGGCCTAACGGCACACCTTTTACTTCGAAAGAGAACCAAATCTTGCCCTATACATTTATCTTTTACTTTTCAGCAATTAATTTTTTTCCTAAGATTATTACTATTTAGTTACATTACATTACATATTCTATTGTTAATTAAACTTATATTATTAAATAAAAAATAAGTTTAGTTATTGAAAATATTTGTTTTCTTATTTAAAAAAAATACTACATAAGATAATTTGTTAAACACATTAAATAATACTCATACAATTTATTATGTTAACGAAATTGACATTCAACACATATATACAAAAAATATTTAACTACCAGTAGCAATTAATCACTGTAATGAGGTTTTCTTGCCTGCATGACACATTACCATCCATTTGCCTGTCTACAAAATTGTTTATCTTAAACTTCGTAGTCAATTTCCACTACAAAGATTGGTATTTTAGCATAAACAAAAATTTGGTACTCTAGTCTATATGAGTTTCATATTTCACCCTATTAGTCAAATCAAGAATGATATTTGAATTTATGAGACTCAAATCAAATTATTATTGTTAAATTGAGACATTTAAAAGAAATAACAAATTTTTTTACTGAACTTGCTCTTTTACGGAACTCAAAGGACAGCAGGAAATAGCTACTTACATTGTCCGTAACTGATGATTGATTCTTGAGATCTGATTAGGTGGGGGGTTCATATCCTATATAGGGATCTTCAATTTCTTTAAAAATGCATAAATTGCACATCTTCATATTCACAAACATAGATGTACGTGTATTTTTACTGTACTGTGTATGAATGACTCGACCACAGTGATACTCTAGTCTATACATCAATTTCTTCTTCTTCTTGGCTGTAAAACAGTAAAAAAAGAGTCTGAAAAGGTTCCCCTTTCCCCTTTGTTGGTGGAGTGATCTCTCTCTCTCTCTCTCTCTCTCTCTTCTTTTTCTTTTGTTTGTGAACTTTAACTTGCATTTTCTTTTTTCTGTCTTGTATCCTTTCTGAGATTCCATTTTCGTGGGAAGGTCAGTTTCTGTCCGTCCACTCAGTCCGGAACCTACATTTGATTTGAATCCTGAAAGGCAGATATCTAGCTTTCTGGCTCTACTGTTTTTTGGTTCAGCACAAGTGAGTTAGGTACCTCACTTCGTAAATCTTTGATTCCTTCTCGTTACTATTCGTAAAACGTAGGCATTTTGGTTTGGATTTTGTAACGCTTTGAAGGTTTTGGGATTTGGGTTCTGTTGATAGAGCTTCCGTTCCACTTAAAGTGAATTTGCTACTAGTTTCTTGTTTCTTGGTTATTCATGACTTGATGGTCTGGATTTAAGGATGTCTGAAACATGGGTTGCAGTAAATAATGTTCATTATTTGTCCTAATCGTGGCTTCCAGGAATAAATAACAAGAACTATTGAATTGCTCTTCTTTTGTCCCTTTCTGTAAGCACATTATGGAGGATTTGGCCTATGTTTTATTTGTTGCCACCTAATTTTATGAAAAAAAGTAAAAATCTTTTATTTTTACCTCAATTCTGTTTTTTGCTTGCTTTCTCTCATGGAATACATTGAGGTATCCAGGAAAAGGATGAAGCTTTCTGTGCCTATGAGAATCTTGGTTCACTTGCTAATCAATTTTGATTAAGTTGAACCTACCTATAAGAAAAGCTAGTTACAGTGGCTCATTTTTTTCTTGACATTTTGAGTTTTAATCATAAATTAGCCCTAGATACCATGTTTACCACTCATGTAATATACAGTGACAAAAAGAAAGCCACAAAATTGTTTCCAATGGCAACAAAAGTAAAGAAGGACAGGTTTAGTTTTATGTGGGAAAACCTAGAACAGGGAGAAATCCCACCGGCTTAGGCCAGAGAGAAAAATCCACTATAATCAACGATTGTTATGAATAAAATTCATGTAAACGAACTCTAATGTTCTCGAAGTTGCATCTTATACTTTCTAAATTCCGTATATTCTTTGACTTAATTGGAACATCCTTAAGATGACATTGAGAATATATCAAATTCTAATGATTCATTCATACAGGGAATTGTCTCACTAAATGCTAGAAACTTGATGTTCTTTACTCAAGCCCACAATGTTCTAATTACTGCCTTGTCTTGGGAAACTTGTAATTCGATTTTCTTCCTTCCTTTACAGTTTTGAGGATTTTGAACATTCATATATGCCTCAGATAGATGGCTGTAGATGCAAACATACACACTTAGAGGAACAGAGATAAACAATGCTTTATTTACTATACTTCTTGGTTAAGACAGTTCAAGTTTCAGTTCCGTTTTATGAAGTCTGACTTGTAAGAGGGATGCATCAAATTCATACGCTATAAAAAGTTCCAAAGTTTAAAACAAAGTAATGGAAAATCCTTCCTCTTTCTGATTTACCTTAGCTCAAAGTGTTTTCTTATTTCAAGAAATATAATGGCATTGACATTGATACAGATAATCGGGTATTAGTTCCATGCATGTAAAAATGGTCTTCTACTTGAAGTGTGTGATTCATTATTAGATCACTTCGTCAGTTTTCTTGTTTAGTTGCTTGATCCTACTTTATATTGACATTACGTACTAAGATGGTCTCGTGGCATTTAAAAAAGGCACTATTTAGGAGGATCTTTCAGAACTTTATGAATAATTCAACATCATAGTTATTTGCATCTAATTTCTTTGGTTTAGCTGACATTCTCAACATCATACTTCTTTGGTTTTGCATCATACGTCAACGCTTACCTTCTCAAATAGCTGTGCAGGATCTTGAGGTTAGCTTGTCTATAACATTTGAAGGCCTTGTACATACAGTAGTCAAGTTAACAGAAGAAAAAAAAAAAATTGTCAAGTTGAGTTGTTGTTTCTGACCATCTTTTACCTAAATGTACATCTAACTCAAAATTCATTTGAGCTTTATATCTGACGATGACATTTTTAGTCTGCTATAATCTTTGCTGTTCCAGTTCATATAAAGGAATAAGTGCAAGTCCAGTTGGAGGTCGAAGTTAAAATTTGAGCTGATGGTGCTTGAAATATGGTTGCGACTTGTTCTATTATGCTGTGGAGTTTTCTTCAATGCACTAGGTAATTATATTAGTCAGAATAATTTACGTCAACTGCTGAGTTTTTATTACTGTCGAGCATGTTTAATTCCATGCTTATTTTACTCAAAAAGTAAGGAGTCTAAGCTAATATATCAATTGTAACTTCCTTTTTTTCCCCTCCCCCGACCATATACAGGCAAGTTACTTTTTCCTTGCTTTCGATAAAAAAGATTTGCTTATTTCAAAACAGTTATTAGTGTCAAATAAGTTGCTGATTTCGAACTTTGATCAAGGAAAGCGTTATTCATTTTAAAATTTTGTATTAATTTAGTCAAAATTTTTAAGCTTAGGCAAGTATACAGCTTGATTATAATAATCTCTTTTTAAGATATATTATCGTGTCTTAAACAGGTAAATCTTCTTGCACGATTTTAATTATCTTCTTGAACTGCAGGGGCATTTATTGGAGTAAATATCGGGACCGACATCTCAAATCTACCACCTGCTACCGATATCGTTGCAATGCTTAAAGCTCATCAAATAACTAATGTGCGGCTTTTCAATGCTGATGCCCACATGCTGAAGGCTCTTGCAAACACTGGCATTGAAGTTATGGTTAGTGTTACGAATGAGGAAGTCTTGGGGATTGGAGAAACCCCATCAGTAGCCGCAGCGTGGGTTAGTAAAAACGTCGCTGCTTACGTCCCTTCGACCAATATTACATCGATTGCAGTAGGCAGCGAAATTCTCACGTCAATCCCACATGCCACACCAATTCTAGTCCCTGCAATGAATAACCTCCATAAAGCCTTAGTTTCCTCGGATCTAAACCATTTAGTTAAAGTTTCAACTCCAATGTCGATGGGAGTAATTCCAAGGCCTTTCCCTCCTTCTACTGCTACTTTTAATGCAACGTGGAACTCTACAATTTTCCAGATCCTTCAGTTCATCCGAAACACAGATTCATTTTACATGTTAAATGCTTATCCTTATTATGAATATGTTAAGAGCGACGGTATCTTTCCAATAGAATATGCACTTTTCCAACCACTGTCTTCAGTCAAACAAATTGTCGATCCGAACACCCTCTTCCGTTATAACAGTATGTTTGAAGCTTTGGTTGATGCTACCTACAGTTCTTTTGAAGCTATTAATTTCACTGGAATCCCTATTATCGTGACTGAAACAGGGTGGCCATGGTTTGGGGGTCCTAAAGAACCTGATGCTACCTTGGAAAATGCTAAAACATATAATGAGAACCTAATGCAGCGTGTTTTTAATGATTCTGGTCCTCCAAGTAAAGCTGACATCCCCATAAATACATATATTTATGAATTGTTCAATGAAGACAAGAGACCAGGGCCTGTCTCAGAAAGAAACTGGGGTGTCCTTTTTGCCAATGGAACTGCTGTATATCCTCTTAGCTTGAGTAACTCAGACAGAATCGGTGCAAATTCTTCAACGGTCTTTTGTATAGCGAAACCAGGAGCAGATGAAAGTAAGCTACAGAATGGACTTAATTGGGCGTGTGGACCGGGACAGGCGAATTGTAACAGCATTCAACAAGGGAAGCCTTGTTATTTCCCAGATAATGTGCAAAATCATGCTTCTTATGCTTTCAATGATTATTATCAGAAAATGCATGGCTCTGGTGGAACGTGTGACTTTGATGGGACAGCAACTACAACAACAAAAGATCCCAGTAAGTTTCTGTTACTTCAAGAATGAAGCATGTTAGACAAAATGAACATTCAGTGTTACTGAAGTCTAACTTTCTAGATTGGAATGTGAGATGCATGATAGACGTCAGTAAGTGGGAACAAGATGGAAAAAAGTAAATATTTGGAAGACTTGTTATTGCCATGTTGTATTTTGGATTACGGAAGCCCAAATGCTCAAAATAATGTGATTCTAATAGAAGTATAGAACTGATTGAAAGATAGAATGTCGGACTAGAATTGAAATGACGTATAGACAGTAGATGCAACAAAAAATTATGTTGTCTTTTAGTAGATATCACAATTTGTTGTGGACCTTAAGGAGTTCTGCGGTGGTGAAAAAGGATTCAGGTTGTCGACTCCAAGTTTATTAAGAAGAAAAGTTTAATTTATTGCTTTTCTTTGTGTGTTTTTAGTTTTTACATTGTGTAACAGCTCTGCCATTGTAATACTGAATACACGCTTGCTTTGGTCTGTTAACAAGTCTTTCATGTTTGCTGTTGTATATGTAAACTGAAACTAGTATGTAGTTTGTACTAATTGATCTCGCCTCTTTGTTCCTGGCTATCCATTTGCAGGTTATGGGGCGTGTAAATTTACTGGAAGGTGAGAAACTTGAATATTACGTACTTTAGTTCAATGAAGAAGTCACTTTTTTCATTTCTTGATCTGACCTCCAATGTTTTGTTGGAACAGTTCAAATTCTAGCGCAGGCGGGCTATTTCCTGCTCCAGCTTTTGGACCCGTCTCACCATTCTCAGGCAGCTCAAGAGATCAGATTTCACTGGAGATGGGCACTGTTTTTGCTTTGGTTTTGCTTCATGTATTGTAAATGTTGAAAAGATTTTGTAGCGTGTTGATAAGTTGGACCGAGGCGCAGATTAGACAGAATTGAACTTCACAAGGAATGAGATTTTAGCTGTCATTTTCTTCTTCAATATACTACTATTCAATGTTGTTCATGGTACGTACCACTTTTGAAGGCTATTGCCTAGACATAAAAATGTATTTTTATGTGAAGTAAGAAGTAAGAAAGAAAATGAGTAGAGTTGAATGGTGGATATTTGTGTGGTAAGATGAGTCTTATTAGATATGTGGATGTGATTGGTTTAACCAAGTTCAAATTTGAAAAAGTAAGAGAACGGATAGTTGAAAACTCCAATTTATAAATCATTTAGACTCGTGCATAAGCATGCTTGTATGACAGAGAGTAATTGTATGCAAAAACGGATAGTTGAAAACTCCAATTGATAGATAATTTAGACTCGTGAATAAGCATGCCCGTTTGACCATCTCATTTGCACATGATTGGTTGATAGTTGATACAATCAGCATCCGGTTTAGGGACGGATCCTTAGATGTGCGAGTATAAAATGAAGGGAAAAAAAAAAAAAAGGTTTTGAACCAGCAACGAGTGAGCCACGTGTGGGTAATTCAGTAATTCTATTGTAGTAAATAAATAATAAAAATATTAAAACACAACGGTGTTGTTTATAGAGCCTCCCTGTAATAAAATGCGATTGCTTTAACTTGAGCATCTCTAATACATAAAGTCTTTCTCTATGGTCTTAAAAGGGGAGAAATACCTTTAAAAGTCATGAGTCCCGTTTTTTGTTGAATTTTCTCTTAATTTAAATTACTTTTCTCTTATTTACACTACTTTCACTCATATTATTTAAAAGGTTCAAATTGACCTACATCGAAGACCTTCTATTATTTATATTGTTAAATTTCTATAACTATCTCTTTTTTTTTCCAGTTTTCGCACTCTTTTTTCTTACACCTCTCCCCCAACATTCCATTAAAGTAATAATTTTCCCCCCGCCTCACTCTTATGCGCCATCCAAAACTTAGACTGCCCTGGGAGATGCTCTCAGTTCCATTAAAATAATAATTTTCCCCCCGCCTCACTCTTCTGCGCCATCCAAAACTTAGACTGCCCTGGGAGATGTTCTCAGTTTGGCCTTTTCTCAACCTGTGCAACAGTATGATGGCTACGGTGTCAGGCGGCGGCGGAGGAGATGGAAGCGGAAGAGGAGGCTTAGGACGAGGGAGGTCGTGGCCTTCGACAAGTTCGGTGTCGGCGTCGGGGAAGAGAATTCAGATAGAAATGTCTGAGCTGAGCATAGACCCTCCTCCCGACTGCTCTGCCGGCCCAAAAGGTGATAATCTTTACCATTGGGTCGCCACTGTCTTTGGCCCCCCAGGTTCCCACCCATCTTCATCTTTTGCTGTCGAGTAAAAATTGTGTGAAATTGTCTGTATGAAAATATTTAGGGATGAAGAACACTTACCCGTTTCCTTACCGGAGAGCTTGCCTAAGTTATTCCTTTTTCTCCTTGGCACAAGTAAAGAAGGCTACTTATTTTCAAAGCAGCTCTTAAGTAATTTATCCAAATTTCACTTATTAAGGAGAGTTACTCATTTACTTATAATTAAAGTTTAAAGCTTCTATGCTTCAGAGCTTGTATTAATGGAATTACCTTTGGCTTTAGAATTTTCCAATATAGTGAATGTGCTACAATGGTTTTACCTTGCTATGCCTGGGCTGTTATTGTTTTGTTGTTGTAATTGTGATTTTTCTTCTATGGTATTGGCATTGGATTTTTCATTGTTTTTTTTTAATCGTATTTTGTTTTGAACCTTGTTAAGGTTTAGCAATTTTGCTTGCATTTACCCCCAAACGTTGTAATGTGGAAAAAAAAGGGATTTACATCACATTTTCTTTGCATTTCCTTCTATTCTCAAGCTACAGATGGTGGCTAGGAATTGGATTTTCTAACAATTCCATTTGCAGACTTTTCATATGCTTAGCCCATTTGGTTGCTTTGTCTGTTATTTGTCCATGCAGAACCTTTCATATGTATGCAGAGAAGCCAGTTAGCACTTTATATAGTAAGCAAGTAGACTGACTTCTGATTCAATCTATTTCGTAGGGACACCGTGTGAAGGAGGCATATGTTTCTCGAAATAACATTTCCCAATGATTATCCTTTTAAACCCCCAAAGGTATTTCTACACATGATTTGGATCACTGCTGATTGCCGAGTAGTCTATCTATAATATTAAACCTTAAACAACTTGATCTTCTCCATTTTTTCCCCCTCCGAATTGCCTTGGAGCATTGTAGTCTATTTGTTGTTCGTGGTAGCTCTTCTCTTAGTTCAATAAGTAGGAGAAAAAAATTCTGGAAGCCATGGGGGCTGGTAACGGTTGATATAAATTCTCGTTGTTTCACTCTTTGAGTGGCGTGAGCTTTTAGAATCTGACGAATTTCTCCTTTACAAATATTTGCAGTTATTATACAGTAAAGAAGCATTCTGGTTGACTGTCAATTAGAAAGATTTGAATCTGATAGCGTTCAGATAGAAGTATACATGCTTTTACTAAAATGCAACTACTGAATAATTGTCTGGCAGTACGTTACAAATGTTTTTGGAGTCTTGAGACAGAAGATTATCTCAAATTAGAATTTTAGTAGCATTTGAAAGATGCTAGAGTCTTGAGACAGAAGATTATCTCAAATTAGAATTTTAGTAGCATTTGAAAGATGCTAGTTGATTGCTTGCAGCATCAACTTACTATGTCTATATTCATTGTTTATTTCTGATGATGTAATTTCCTGTCAGATTTTATCATACCCTAAGCAGTTGAAAATTTGTGGAGAAAATAGAAGAAAATTTATGAATATTCAAATAGCTGTCAGCATATGACTGATACAAAATATGCAAAAGATGTACAAATTCTGGAAACCTTTTGTTTCATTTTATTTTTAACAATGCCATATATTGTTATGGTATAATAAAATGTTATTGTTTTTCCCCCCTTTTGTTGTAATTATCTTACTAGAAAATTTTTTAAAAGCATTCCTCGCTATAAAAAAAACTGGGAAATCCAAAATAGCTTGCTAGTATCAGGGCCTGAGGCTTGAGAATCATTGTCTGTGCTCCGGACAAACACCTTTTTCTTTACTCCGTTCATCCCTTTATTTATCTCATACAATGTTGTCCATTGTTCTCCCTCCCTTTAATTTTGACTTTGACTTCAGGCTTGTAGGTAGTATTTAAAACTCGCATCTACCACTGCAACGTTGATTCAGCTGGCAGTGTTAGTTTGGATATCCTGAAAGAGGGATGGAGTCCTGCTTTAACGATTTCAAAGGTGCTACTTGCACTAAGATCAATTTTTACCAGTCCTGTCCCCTGTAAGTGCCTCTAGCCTTGATGCATTTTTTGTTCACTGAAGAAGAAAAAAAGAAGAAATTTCCCACAAATGGCTTCCTTCTTGCCTCTGTGTACATTTGCAGTTCTTTTGGACCTTTTGCTGTGTTACTTTGCAGCATATTGGTGATATAGGGCAGGCTCTGTTGGGTGGTTCTGTTGGGTGGCAAGAACAATGCCACATGCTAGCTTCTTATGGAAGTTTTTGCTCCATGCATGTCATTTTCTGTTTTGATCTTTTAACTCAACGTCAAATGCAATTTCACAATGTTAAACCGTACCTCTAACTAGTCGTAGTACTTTTCTATTAACTTTTAACGTAGCATTTTTAGCTGCTGCAGATAAACCCTTTGTTCCAGGTATTGCTCACTTGTATTTGATAGACAGAGCAAAGCATGACAAACTAGCAGCAGAGTGGACGCTACGGTTTGCAAAGTAGAAGTCATGATGTTGATTGAGGATTTTTTAATGCTGTAACTGGAAAATCATTGGTAAACTCAATAAATATATCGCCTAACTGTGGTGTGTCTGTATGTTGATTTTCTGTTCAAGTTAATATATCATGGTTGTGACTTGTAATCCATATTTTCTGGAGCAATTCAGATGATGACATTTACGGAGTGCTATTTATACCCATCTGGTAAGATTAAAGTATCTGATGTTGTCTATCTGGTGATCAAGAAATCATTAGCTTCTTTTATTTGTCACCTCTTCTGTGGTGGGTGGGTGAGGTTTTGTGCGTGTCTGTGTGTTTATTTGCACATTATATATACATATTATTTCTGAATAACATATGATGCAAGACAGAGTAATACAGTTTCATACAGGGATTAAAATCGGTACAATATGTTCCAACCTCCCAACTTACGACACACCCAGACACCTCACAATTGCCAAAGCTATACTTGTGGAGCACAACACTCTTATTATATTAAGAGAAACATATAACGCAAATACCAGAACACCTAAACCTCAGCACCACTGAAGCTTGAGCTAAATTCTTGATTTAGCTTACAGACCATAGTTTTAGGACTTATTTTACTCATGCTAATTCGTCTTATTCATTCTGTTGCACAAGATGTTACGGTCTCATGTTACCTTTACTGCAATTTTGCAAAATCAACAGTTTCTTTGCCATCATGGGGCTTCTTGAAGAAATGCCTGACGTATTCTGAGTAAAGAAGCTGTCTGTATATTGGTTCTTCCCCATTCTTTAAAACTTCTGGCAGAGGACCGATGATATCACTTGGTTTAGGGTTAGCAAAGATTGGCACTGAAACCCTATTATCGTTCCCACTAGCAGTCACACGATGCTCAATGCTCTTGTATCGACCATTGCTCAGAATTTGGAGTGCATCACCAACATTTATCACAAGAGATCCATGGATTGGTGGGACATGGATCCAAAAATCAGTCTCTGGTTTTCTCACATACAGCCCTCCAATTTCATCTTGTTGGAGAATGGTCAGGGTTGAAACATCCGAGTGGCGGCCTACGCCAATAGTGAGATCAGGGTTTGGACATTTGGGATAGTAGTTAAGGTTAATCCTCATTGAACCCATTAAAAGAGATTCCTTGGTATCATCTATAGTGGTTATATTCAATCCTTCCATTAAAATCTCCAACAGCTTCTTGATAACATGCTTGGATGTCTTCATGTATTCCATTGCTTCATCCCTGCAGATATAATGTTGGGAAAATATTTATATAGCTAATAACTGAGTAAATTTATTGGGAATAAGGTTTTTTAGTTTGTTGAACCATGCACGATAAGACGCGCGCGCACACACACACAGAGGAAATGCTGTGAAAGTTCATAATATAACCTGCAAACAGGAGGCCAGAATGCAGCAGCATCTTCATCTGAAACATAGAAGAGGCTAAGCCAATCTTTCCACTCCAGAGCCTTTTCGGCTTGAGGAGAAAAGCTCGTCCCATAGCGCACATTGTTTGTAGGTGATTCCTCCTTGGAGTACTTCTTCTTCTCCTCTGCTGGTAAGCCATAGAACTTATGAGTTGCATTCTTTACATTCTCAAGCACATGAATTGGAATCCCATGATTGATAATCTGGAAGAAACCCCATTTCTCTGCTGCACTGCATATCATATCTGCCACCATTTGATCATTTGGATTCGACATGTCGATGACAGGAATGGACTCCTCAGTTAGTATATTGTTGGTATTGAATTGTTCTTGTGGTGGTTGAATATATTGCTTAGGTAGTGTTGGAAGGCCTATATCAGACAGACCCTTGACTCCATAACCTTCATATACAACAAAGTTCTTGACATCACTTGAGTTGGATAGAAGTGTTGAGAGTGCTGGAGCCATAACTGCTAGTGAGTATGATATGTCAGAATTTGCAATAAGCAGATATGGTGGTTCTTCTGTGCTATGAAGGGTTCTATATATACTGATCTTTCATGAACACCAATCACTTCTTTTTTTTTTTTTTTTTTTTTCAGTTATTTATTTTGATTTCCATTTTCATGCCTTATTATTGGTTGTGATGTATACTGCAGCAAATGGGGTACGGCCTCTTGGGGTTGGTGATGGGGTCAGTGAATAAAATCCTTATGAATTTGTGTAACATATGTACGGCCATTTAGTTATTCATGCAAAAATTTTGTGCCTTGGCAACATTTTTCTTCTTCCAGGGGTGGAAATTTGAATACGTCGACCGAGATTCAAATACAGTTGAGTGGGTCTGAGAAAGTATGTAGATATATGATTTGTTTGATCAACTCTATTTCAAAATGGTAATAGAATGCTGACGTGATGTTAATTTGTAAGAGTGGTTGGTATAGGAGAAATTTACTTACATGTCATTAGGCTAGTAATTAAAGTTGTCTAACATGATGTAAGAGCATATACAGGCTTCTAGTGTTGATGTAAATGAAATACTGATTTATGAAAATTTTAAACACTCTTAAATCTATGATTAGCGAGGCATTTTGTTGATCTAGAGAAAAAGGTTTGCCTGTTGAAGTAGTAATTCATCGTTGAATCCAGTATCAATTATTATTTTGTTAATTTGACGTGCATGCCTTTATTCACTCAAAGTCATGCTACGGTTTTGTTCGAATTTTGATTTTATTTATATTTCGAGTACGATTGTACTTAGAAATGTACTTAAGTATAATTGATTATTTTACTAAGAATTAGTGACTAGGTTTCAAACACAAGTGGCAATGCATGAAAGTTGCCAAGCAATTAGGTTTTGATGACCCCTCACCAACCACTCAAGTTCCCGTGATTCGCAATAGTTCACGACCAATCAAAATACTTAACGCTGATGGGGAAAAAACAGAAACAATATAACACCATATGCTTTGCATCGTTACGGCACCAAACACTGATGTAATTGTAGAGTGATGATGTATTCATATCAGTGGTTGATATTACGTTATATCACTGTGTGAATAGCGTTACCGGGTTCTTCTACAAAACCAATGTTGGTTCCTGTTAAGGAATCTTCACATTTATAAATGCAACCATCACAGTTATAAAATGCAAGAAACCGCATCGGTTTCTTGCATTTTATAACTGTGATGGTTTTTTAACAGGAACCAACATTGGTTCTTTGAAATTTCACACCATTACGGTACTGGACAAACTCTAAAGATATCTCCAAGTTGCATTCTGTACTTTCTAACTTTCATAGGTTATTTAGAACATCCTTGGGATCTCGAGGTTAGCTCGTCTATAGAATTTGAAGGCCTTGTGCATACAATAGTCGAGTTAACATAAAAAAAAAAAAAGAATAACTCTATTTGGACAAAGAAGGAAACAAAAAGATTGACAAAAAGGACGTGTCACATATAATTTACATTTGATGTAAGGGTGATGTGATATGTTGAAAAATAAGATTGTGCCATGTGTTAATTTTGTTTAAATTTTTGTATGCACTTTTGTTCAAATAGCACAACTCAAAAAGCAAAGAAAAAACATGGTCAAAGTTGAGTTTCATGTTTGTAACTATCTTTTCCCTAAATAATTTTAGCTTTATATCGGTTGATAATGCTTTTTTTTTTTTTGAGACTATCAGATGATAAAGTTTTTAATATGTTGTAATCTCATATATTTTAAATTTCCACCACTCATTTTTATCTATTATTATAATTGCCTTCTTATAATTTGACTTGATAATGAGAATCAAACCACCACTTAGCCTGGACAATTTTTTTCAACTGCTGAGTTTTATTTCTATTTGGAAGGAAAGAATTTAATCATTAATTTAGTCAGAATCTTTAAGCTTGGGGAAATAGCAAAACCAGAAGCAGACCGACAATAGGGTGATTTTAATCTCTGTCAACCGTTTAGCAGCGTTAAGCTGCTAGACGAACATGCGTGCAAGAAACCAACATTAAACGGTATTGGTGTGGCATGCAATTTTGCATGCCACGTGTTTATCTGGGTGCGCTGCGATTGGCAAGAGAAATAGACTCGACAATTAGACGTGTGGACGGGAACGGGCGATTGCGAATTGTAACAGCATCCAGCAAGGGAAGCCCTTGTTATTTCCCAGATAGATACTCCGGAAAATCAAGCTTCTAAGTATGCTTATATGCAATGATTATTATCAGAAAATCCACGGTTCTGCGGTGTACACCAAATATATACTTTTGATGCGTCCAATGCATAGAATTGAAGATGTTAGACAAAATGGGCAGTGTATTAACTCTGGTTGCCAATTGATGAAGGCTATTGCCAATAAGGTGTAAATCTAAATCATCAAATAGCGGAATCAAAATCGAAACCGCAATTTCGAAACCATTGGTTTAAGTACATATAGATTCATCAACGATTTAGTTTTGACCCAAACCGAACCACTTTGAAATTGTTTGGTTTATGTATTAATTTTACAAACCGTTTCAAACCATCAACCCCGCCAAATTCAACAACATAAGAAGTAATGACATATAACTTATCTTTAGTCCATCACTTATTCAATTTCTAATAAATCTAGTTAAACATAAACACATTTCATTTCTCTATTGGACCAACCAATTACGATTCCTCCTATTCGTTACTCTCTCACAAAGTTTCACACTTAAATCTCCCAACCTTCATATTATCCCTTATCAATTTAATATTTCATCAATTTGTATTTGACGAGTTGAAAGACAATGTTTATTAGAAGTACAAAGAAAGAATTATTTAATTGGTTTCTTGGCAACTTTTATTTTTAAATTACCATCCTATTTTCTTGTAATAGTATATCTTTTTTTTTTAATTGTAAATCTACATATGTCACTTTTTTTTTTTTGAGAAAATACATATGTCACTTTTATAACAAAATATTAATCACATAATAGTAACAAAATATTTTAATTATAAATTACTAAGCAAACAATTGTTAATTTCTGTTTTAAAACTTGTAATTGAAATGACAATTATAATTAATTTAGAGTGGGAATGATAGCTACAATAGTTTTTGAGTATTTATTTGTTCTTCCATCGGTGACGATGGTGATAAAACAATTTAAAAAAATCTTTAGCTGTCTAAGATGCATTGATACTATTGTACGATAGTAACTGAAAGTTCAGTGAGCGATTGAAATTGAAGAATAAACTAAGAATTGAAATAAACTAAAAAGAATTGAAATTAACCACAATAAAAATGGTTTTAGTGGAAAAGTTTAATGGTAAATAATAATGAGGGCAAAAAAGATTGATGACATGTAATAAACGGGGTGCAATAAAAAATAGGGGCAAAATAGAATTTAAGAGAAAAAGATAGGGATAAAATGGGAAACTGAATGTTTTACAAGGATTTCACATTTTATATATGGGTGGTTATATTGGTACTACAACTTTTACTAAATGCACCACAAGTTAATTGCATTGAAAGTCCTTAGTATTTTAAAGTTATGATATTTATGTCTATAATCTTTTGATTACATTTCTCATTTTCAATTTTTAACCGGTTAGCAAATATTACATCTTTGACAACAATTTTCTTTCAAAACATGTGTTAAGATGGTGAAAATAATTTATTTGCTCATCTCATTTTATGTAAGAAAAAAGAAAAATAATAACTAGAATAAAAATGTGACAATTTTTTTCTTTATTTAAAAGTTCGCTAATATAATTTTTGAAAAATAATAATAAAAAACGACATAAATGAAATGTTAATAATAAAAATATGAGGTAAAAATATTTGGAATGTAATTTTAAAAATGACTATATATTAAAGACTACAATTTCAATTAAAATGTGGTATAGATATAAAAAAGTGTAGTGTGAATATAATTGGCCTTTATATATTAATGACCTTTGAAATTAACCACAATAAAAAAAAGGTTTTAGTAGATGACAAATAATAATGAGGGCGACAATGATTAATAACATGTAATAAATGGGGTGTAATAAAAAATATGGCAAAATAGGAATTAAGAGAAAAAATAGTGACAAAATAGGGAACTAAACGTTTTACAAAAATCTTTCCTTTTATATATTAGTGATTACTTACCAACATTAACTTTACATTTGCTAGCCCATTTAAATCTGCAAAGTATTCTTTTTGTACAAGAACATTCTATACTTCATGCAAAGATTTCTACAAGGAGGATTATATTCCAACCACTATAATTGTTAACTAAACACATTTTTGTATTTATTAAATTAACCATTATTTAATTGTTCTAAATAACCATTAACTTGAATTATTTTTTCCTTTGTACGCCACACTTCAAATTTCCACACCCCTCCACTGTACACCACCATCATCACCGTTTCAATACACTCACAACTCTCTCTCTCTCTCTCACACACACACACACACACATTTCAAAACATAGAAAAATATGAGCACCTCCACAACAAAACAACTATTGAATTGAAACCTAAACAAAAAGTTCGACCATGGACAATGAAACTCAAACAAAAAACTCCTTTTGTATTCCAACTAGAAAATTGCCCTTTGGAGCTTACGATGAATTTTACATCTTTTGGCAGTGGCTCCGGTGGCTATACTTGGCCACTGTAATGCTGGAGAATCTGCATCGGTGGTTGGGTCCACCGGCTGGCATCAGCGATGAGTAGCAATTGGGAATTTACATTTTATAGTATATAGAGTTCATAATTTCAGCCTTTCTTTTCTTGAATTACAGCTTTAACACAACACTGTCGACTTGCCCAAGAAATCAACAAAGGCCACATATATCATTAAAAATGCTAGTCACAAAGGGATTAAACTTGTCAACAACAATGACCTTGTTAAATATTCCGGTCATCATATAAAGGAACGAAAGACTGGAAGTTTTTGTCGAAACACTACTGCGCACATAGAGAGAGAGAGAGAGAGAGAGTGGTGGATCCTCATATTTGTGGTGCATAGTTTGAATAATTTCATAGCTTTTTTAATTGTAAGGCTAATATAGTAAATTTAAGTGTGATGTAGATATAAAAATTATATTTCAATTGATGTGTATTTAAAATGTGGTGTATTTCAATTATATAGTAAATCCATTTTTTGTAAGGGAATATATAATAGGTACTAGTGTAGGTAAGTGCATTGCACGTAAGTTAACTCTAATCGTATTTAAAAGTAATTAAACTCATCAACTAAAAATTGTAGTTTCAAGTCGATAATTTATGAAAGCCATCATGACTACAAGGCTCAGGACCAATGCATTTTCCTACATTTGCAAACATTGCAAAATGAATAATCTTTACCAACTGAAGTGTAGTATTACATATGGTGGCCTTGAAAACTTCTCAACGATCCAATTCTCCACTACAATTTTTTACGAACATAGTTGACAAATGTTCACTGGCATTCCACTCCTCAAATAGTTTCAAGAAGATTACAATTATAGTAGAGACTGAAAATTAAAGCAAGACGTAAAATAATTAGTAGAAATATATACATGATATATCTGATAAAAATAAAAAGATATGAAACTTCAAACATAAGAAATTGTATCTTTATTCAAGATAATGACATCCTGCCATTAAGCTAGCTTAACACTTTGTTAAGACGCATTCAAGCACTACTATAATATTAGGTTAGAAGCAACACATTTATTGAAGATGGTTTTAGGTGAATAAAGAAATCATGCACAATCTATTTGTCAAGCAATAGAGCAAAAATATTTTTCATTTTAATAACTGAAATTTCACTATCAAATTCTCTTGCCATGGCTCCAAACAAAATGACATGAACAACTAAAATTGCTATAATGACATTTGTCAAAACTACAGATAATATTGTAAGACAATTCAACGACAAGTAGCCAGTTCCATCCTATTTCATATACAAATAGTTAGCTTAGCCACCCTAAAGCTCCTAAAAAGCGATGCACAAATATATGAATATAAGCTTGCACGCTAAAATTGGAGACATGTATTCCAAAAGTTTCCAGGGGATTTTATTGAGAATTGACTTTATAAATAAAAATTAGATCTCTTACATTCTAGACAAAGAAGCTAACCATATTGCTCATAGAAAGGAGCTATTCTCTTTTGCTTGCTCCTCCTAGATAAACATGTAAACCATCAAGAAGCTCCTAGACAACATATGAACAAATGAATGCTTATTAGACTTGCTTTCAATCTTTGAATTTGGAGTTCCACAAAAGTAACCGTGAAGAGCATGAAGATTTTTCTAGTATACTCATACTAAAGAACACATATAACTAAATTAGAATAAGGCATGCTCACCAGATCTATCTTTCTTGCTTTTGGTCTTCATGTTTTGTACACCACTCTCTCTATTGAAGCACAAGGAGTTTAAAAAAAATGAAACAAATAGTTTGTACGGTATTCAGTGAAAAATTATGCCCTTCTTTAGCAGTTAAAATAGAAATATTTATAAGAATAGATATATGCTAACTCAAATAACATTGAGCTAATAAATCCCTCGACTAAGCACTACAAATTCTCCCCTAAACACGAAAGGCTGTAAATAATAATGAGATCTAACAGTGCATAAAAAATCAATAATTCTTCGTACCAGTTTAAGAATTAGAAAACATCAACAATATTATTTTTAATCTCTGTTTATCATTATTTTGATTAAACAAATAAATCTCCAAAAATGATTACAACATAAATAACATACATGATACAAACAAAACATCAACCACCATATCAACAGCCCCAATCATTAACACATAGTCATAAACCAAAATTATTAATTTAAACAATGTTATTAAACGGCCTCTTAACACAATGCTATGAACTATGTCCAATCTCGGTTACCAATTAATTGTTGGGAATTTAATCAATTTCTCTAAATCCGTGTGATTAAAATAGGCAATCGACACTGTCAAATAATAATATATGTGTGGAAACGTAAATAACACAAGTAATTATTTTACGTCGTAAAACCCTCCAATGAGAAGGGAAAATCTACGGAGCAAACCGGCTACTCCACTATCACCAAAAAATAATAGAAATACAATATTTATCTTCTCAAGATTATTGCCCTAAATCAAGAGGTAATCACACAGTACCACAATCACGCAACACCGTCAAGAATAATATTCTTGGCACTACAAACAACTCATCTGACAATAGATGGAATCCAATAAATAATAACAAGAGATGAAAGAAAAATATCACCTAACCCGTTCCAAGAATTAATTTGGAGAAAACCACCGCTTGAAGAAGACGAACACCAAGTCGAACGTCAAAAACTCGTTCCAAGCGATAAACCCAAAAATAAGGCTGACTTTTTCTTTCTCAATTCCCTCTCGTTTGGCATGCGTGTGAATGTGTTGTATATTCTTTGTTTTTGTTTGTGATTATTTCTACCGCCACATGCATCATTCTGCCTTCGAAAGACATAAATATATATTGCATAAAACCTAATCCAGTTTGGGCCAACTTCATCATGGGTTGGACCATTATAAGCCCAATAATCTCCCCATCCAGTCCATGAGGGAGGTATCACGATCTTCAAGTGTATCACTTGAAATGCATACCAGCCTGACTGGTACAAAACTCAAGCTTCTGCTTCGTAACCACCTTTGTCAACATATCAGCAATGTTCTTGTCAGTGTGTATCTTTTCTAACTATAGAAGTTTCTTATTAACTGCTTCGCGAATCCAATGATACCTGACATCAATGTGTTTGGTGCAAGAAGGATATGTAGAGTTCTTACTTAACTCAAGAGCACTCTGACTATCACAATAAATGACATACTCACTTTGTTTCAACTTGAGCTCATCAAGAAACTTTTTCAACCATATCACCTCCTTTCCTTCTTCAGTGATAGCAACATACTCAGCTTCTATTGTAGACAAAGCTACATATTTTTGCAATTTAGACTACCAAGAAGCAGCTCTCCCTGCAAAAGTAAACAAGTACCCAGATGTAGATTTTCTGTTGTCAAGATCACCTGTCATATCTGCATCTTTATACTCTGTCAAAGTTGGCTGAGCTTCTCCAAAAACCAAACACAAATTAGAAGTTCCTCTGAAATATCACATAATCCATTTTACTACTTCCCAATGCTCCTTACTCGGATTAGACAGAAATCTGCTTACCACACCAACTGCATGTGCAATATCAGGACGAATACAAATCATAGCATACATCAAACTACCAACAGCTGAAGAATAAGGAATAACCTCTATTTTCTTCTTCTCCTCATCAGTCGAAGGACTGGATTTCTTGGTTAGTTTGAAATGATCTCCAAGAGGTGAGCTAACTGGCTTAGCCTCTTTCATGCCAAACCTTTCAAGTACCCGCTCAATATAATGTCTCTGTGATAACCACAACTTCTTAGATTTTATGTCTCAAACAATCTCCATACCCAAAATCTATTTAGCTGACCCCAAATCTTTCATATCAAAATATTTGTTCAAGAAATCCTTCAATTTCCGTATCAATTCTGTATCCTGGCCAACTATAAGCATGCTATCAACATAAAGCAGCAAAATAATAAATTTATCACCTGGAAAAGATCTGAAGTAGATACAAGAATCTGTAGTGGTCCTTGTGTATTCCTGACTTGTCATGAAAGTGTCAAACTTTTTGTACCACTATCTTGATTCTTGCTTTAGGCCATACAAACTCTTCTTTAATTTGCATACAAGGTGTTATTTTCCCTTCTGTTCAAACCCTTCTGGTTGTATCATATAAATCTCTTCCTCTAAATCACCATGAAGAAAGGCAGTCTTCACATCAAGGTGTTCATTTTCCAAGTTCAAACTGGCTGCTAAACCCAAAACAACTCTGATGGATGTTATCTTCACCACAGAAGAGAAAATCTCATCAAAATCAACACTATGTTTCTATCCAAAGCCTTTCACCACCAAATGAGCCTTATACTCCAATAAGTCACCATTGTTGTCCCTTTTGATTTTGTACACCCATTTGTTGCTCAAAGCCTTCCTACCCTTAGGAAGATTCACCAACTCATAGGTGTCATTCTTCTTCAATGAAGCCATCTTATCTACTATGGCTTTTATCCAGTGGGATTTATTTTTATGACCCTGAGCTTCCAAATAACTTTTTGGCTCCCTATTCTCAGTGAGTAAAATATAATCAGACTTAGGATACTTGGTAGATGGTATACGCCCTCTTGCAGATCTTCTTGATCCTCCAATTTCTTCTTCAATAGGGGTCTGCTCTCTCTTATCAGTAATCTGCTCCCTCTGATCAATAGTCTGATCAACTAGAATATGATCAACTGTTTCATCTTTAATAGGAGCTACCTGACTACTAGTGCTAAACTGAGATGCTGAAGAATTATCAGGTATGACACTAGGAACAACTGAAGTCATCTCCTTAGGCTGCTCGACTTTATCAAAGTCCTCAATCGTCTGATCTTCATAAACACTACATCTCTACTTCTGACAAGTTGCATTTTCTTTGGATCCCAAAACTTGTTTCCAAACTATTCATCCCCATAGCAAAGAAAAATACAAGGAGTAGCTCTGTCATCAAGCTTCGATCTTTGCTCCTTAGGTACGTGTATAAAGGCTTTACACCTAAACACC
>CAVNYN010213233.1:0-20102 GCA_963692815.1 Nyctanthes arbor-tristis
GTTCCAAATTTTTTGTCTTTTTATTAATACTCTTAATTTATTTTTTGTAATTCAAATATTACATATTTTTAATTTTTATTAAATATCATTATTGTATAACATGATTATCGAGGATGAGCGTGACCTTGATGCCCCAATCCAAGAGTGTAGGGAAGCACCAGCACCGGAGGTTGAGATGGCGAATGATGAAGAAGATTGGTTCCAAAGGTTTCTTGAGCGTCATGACCAAATTAGGGATCACAGCGCACTATGCACTCCATGATGCCTTAATTGAACATATGTAGGAGCAATATAGTAATTGTGAAAACTAAGTTTGTGTTTGTTAACAAGTCGACTTCAGTATTTGTCGTTATTAATGTATCGTTATTAATGTTAATTGAATCCCGTATTTATTTTGCTGAGTTATTTAATAATTTAGATTTTCTTTTCTTCTTAACGGTATTCTTTATTTGGTTCATTTCGAGATATAAATTATTAACCTTAACTAATTATAACTATTATACAAATTAAGTATAATTTTAACTAAATAAAAATATTATTCATAGTCATATTCAATTAAAATAAATGAAAAATAAAAAGAAAATAGATTTCTCCTAAATATAAGGGAAACCATTAGAGAGCAACAATGATTTTCCCTATATTTGAAGAAAGGTTTCCTGATATTTAGGAAAACCCCTTGAGATGCTCTTAGCTTGTTTCTCTCCCTCCATGTACATGTCCTTGAAGATGATCTAGAGATTCTCAACCTTTGACACAAAAATGGCAATGTGGCGTATCAAGATAGTAGGCAACATGTGCATCTGCCAATAAGGCATAATATGTTTGACTAGATTGAGACCTTTAGACTTTAAGATCTTAGGTTCAAGTCCACCAACTACATATTGTATGAGTTTTTTCAATTACTTGGTTTATATCATTTACTTTGCATCGAATTCCATTGAATGTAGCTCTTTGCACATTTGTATATATTTTCATAACGTAAATCCATTTGGTACTTGTTTAAAAAGTTACAAGAAGGCCACATATTTTCCTCTTTCCTTTCTTTTTTTTTTTTTCCTGTTCCAAACCTTCTAATAATTAGTGCAAATGTCATTTTTAACACTTCATGTACCAATCCATCAGCTGACTGTTCAGCCCAAATATTCCAGCAAAACTCGCACCCATAATAAGTGCGATGTCCTGTGGCTGGGATATGTGGCCAAGTTTCCAAGACATCGGGCACTTGAAAGTGCTACAACAATTGCCACGAAGAACAGTTTTCCATTTTCTCCAAGATTTTTCTCTTCGAGTGGGATGGGAAGAGCAACAGATGAAGGGGGGATGGGCGGAAAAAGAGAAACCCAAAAAAAAAAAAAATCTCAACTCAATCCTTCCATTGTATGAAGGCCTGTGTTGGCTATTGATTGTCTACGCCATTTGATGAAATTACACTATATCGCATGGCTTTCAATATTGCATGGTTTGGTCTCTCGCGCTCGATTTAAGGGTATCAACTACAAAAAGAATAGTTGAAAAGGAATACATCATGTCGTTCTTAAGCTTTCCTGCCGCCTTAATGGGATACCTTCTTCACCAAAACCATTTTCCTCATCGCCATGCTTCAAAAGTCGCCCACCCATGCTCGCGGGACCTATATCACAATTGTCAACCGAAAAACAGTACTAAGAACAGACCATGAACTAGCACATGTTTGGCTAATTTCAAAGTTCACTTAGAAGTAACTAGGTTGGTTCAATAATTTTGTGCATTTCCATTTAATCTGTCCCAAGCAGAATCAAAATATTCAACAAGGCACATCCAATGGGGCTGGGCAAACCAACCGCTGTAAAGCCCACAAGAACGAGTACAGCACTTACCATCAACCATGTCTTTTGTTTTGTGAAGAAGAAATGTTCCGGAAAGAATGGTCACAAATCCACACATTTCTGTAACAATTTGGGTAGGATTCTGCCTGTCCCAATCCTGTTAATATAATCAGAAGAACTTGGTCATTGTTAACTAAAACCTTCGAAGTTTTACAAGTACTCACTTTTCCCCCATAAAAGAAGGAAATATGCTGTGTCAGTTTGTGGTGGTAGTTTCCTCCAAGAAAATCTACTGAAATTCAAGAAGCAACCAACAAGCTGGCCTAATGACCAGCATCATCCAGGTGAAATGACTGAAATATTGTTTGAACAAAAAAAAAAAATTAAAAAAAAGGGACTTTCAGAGCAATGTTTAAGTTACAGGTCCACATTTTTTTTGTGTTCCCTTCCCCAAACATGAGAAGGGATGGTTCACCAATATCAAAATCACTTTGTTTTTTCGCTGACATATCACTTGAGACGTTGTAGTCTCGACTTATCTTTCTTCACAAGAAATGTTCTGGAGTGAAAATTAAGTGGTGCTTTGGTTTTCCAAATTCCCTACTCCAGGAACCTTCCACGTGAATTAATTAATTGGAAAAAAATGATAGGAACAAAAAGCTCAGCAAAATGATTACCTTGAACATGATCACACTTGCCAATATTGTCAAGGAAGTGAACATAACATAGTAAATGGGTGACACTACAGCTGTGTTGAACGTGTCAAGAGCCTGCATTCAAGATTCACCACATATAAGAATAAAAAAGGGCATTGGAGGGAAAAAAAAAGCGGTCCAAAATAGTACAACAATAAGTTAATACAAATCAACACTTGTGCATCCAAAGCCTAAAATGAAGCCGGTATGGATATATACCTCAAATTTAAAGGAAAAGCAAAACAGCCAAAGCTGTGAGGCGTGTAAATTTATACAGGCTTTTATTTCATTTAGGCTTCAGTTAAAGTGATTAAACCTATGTTCATACATTCATTTGCCATAAATTTAAAGGAAAAGCAAAACAGCCAAAGCTGTGAGGCGTGTAAATTTATACAGGCTTTTATTTCATTTAGGCTTCAGTTAAAGTGATTAAACCTATGTTCATACATTCATTTGCCATAAATTTAAAGGAAAAGCAAAACAGCCAAAGCTGTGAGGCGTGTAAATTTATACAGGCTTTTATTTCATTTAGGCTTCAGTTAAAGTGATTAAACCTATGTTCATACATTCATTTGCCATAAATTTAAAGGAAAAGCAAAACAGCCAAAGCTGTGAGGCGTGTAAATTTATACAGGCTTTTATTTCATTTAGGCTTCAGTTAAAGTGATTAAACCTATGTTCATACATTCATTTGCCATAAATTTAAAGGAAAAGCAAAACAGCCAAAGCTGTGAGGCGTGTAAATTTATACAGGCTTTTATTTCATTTAGGCTTCAGTTAAAGTGATTAAACCTATGTTCATACATTCATTTGCCATAAATTTAAAGGAAAAGCAAAACAGCCAAAGCTGTGAGGCGTGTAAATTTATACAGGCTTTTATTTCATTTAGGCTTCAGTTAAAGTGATTAAACCTATGTTCATACATTCATTTGCCATAACAGATTGAGGATATGCTCATTTTGATCCTCTACTGTTTGGACATCCTATGTCATTAGGTTTTAAAAGAAAAAAAAGGTCCAGATGATTAGATATTTGAACCCACTAGGTGGAAAATCAATGAGCTATAATTTTTACATGCCTACAAACACCTGGTTTGGCAATTAGGATCCTAACTCACAAGCTCTTGGACCCATATATTTAGTCAAAGTCGCACACTTATGGGTCGAAAGCCTATATTTGCACCGAAACATGCTTAAAATTGGCACAACTGCTGTATAGTTTACAAATTATTATCATGTTATGTTGGCCAGATTTTATACTTCATCTAAACTGTAAAAAGCACAAGTTAAAATCTATTCAGACAACATATCATCAAGAAATAAATTGTTAACAAAGAAGATTATTCGTCACCTTATTCAAATAATTCATTTGTGTAAGCACACAAGAAATAACAACCAAAGCAAAGGCCCATGTCTGTGGATATATTAGCTGATTCATTCCAGAAAGAGTCAGCTTTACTGCAATTCCAAGTGCTTTGACACTCATGACCTGTCAGGAAATTTCCAACGACCATTAACATCCATGGACAGCCACAACCAGATTCATTTTTTTCCCCTTTTTTCTTCTCTTCCCCCCCCCAACCCAACCCCCCCACCAAAACAAAAAATCCGGCGCCAGGGGTGGGGGATTGAACAAGGAATGAACCTTATAAGAAGAAATAATGCCACCTACCGATAATGAACCAATCAGCGAGCAAACTCCAATGTAAAACATTATGTGAGTTTGGCCATATTGCGGGATATAGTGAAATATCAGAATGAGGGTAACTGCTATAACCAGGGTTGCATAGAAGAGAAAAGCTGCAGGAGAGATGCAGTTGTTAAGCTCAGTAGGGTAATGTGAAAACCAGAGAAGCAGGTATTGACTAGATATGCAAAACCAAGTAACCTGGCTCAGTAGCAAGGTCCCACACTTCTTTCACAGAGTCAATTTCACGTTCCTGTGGAGCATGAAGAACAATAGTTGTAGAGCCGACAACGCACAGAGCACAACCAAGAACACCAAAAATGTGTAGCTTCTCCCGCAGAATAACGTGTGCAAGTACAGCACTGCAGCAAACTCACTGTGATCAGTATTCAAAACAAGGCATTGTATTTAACTAAGATCTCTACAATTGTCATGCCTGATAATTATGCTAAGAGCACCAAGGGGGGTAACCAGAATGGCTGGTGCAAATGCATAAGCTGCAAAATTAGCAATTTCTCCAACAATCACTGTTGCAACAGAAAATGACCAACTGAGTTCTCAGTTTATGTAAAATTACATTAGCGCAATGTGTGCAGAATAAGGAGGAAACTAAAAGATTTATGCTTTAATTCTAACATAATATATTAAGAAACAAAACGAGGAAAATAGTGATTACAAATGGAAGATACTAATAAAAGGACCAATAAATATGAGCATGATGCGAAAATAATGCCTATTACATACTTATGGGGAATGAATTAGTGAATAATGGATCTGTCCTGCAGATAGCAGGTATGAGTGTGAATTAAGTATATATGACATTCATACAGAGTCCACGATGGACAAGCAGATGCAGCATAAGCACCTGATTGATAGAATAGATCAAACAATGAATAAAACAAGAAGAATCGATCGCTGAGTAGCTCAAAGAATACATTTTCTCTTTTCTTGTTTGCAATGCATTCAAGTGACCAACATAATGCTTTTTTAATCAATATATACTTCTCATAACAAGATGTCTACTTAGTAAAAAACAAAAATCAAGAAGAAAGAAAGAGGGGAAAAATACACACACACACACACACACAAAAACTCACTTGTTATCATACCCACCCACCACAGGGGCTCGTATAGATATGAATATCCTCCAACTCCTGTAGAAGCAGAAACATAGTAAAAGTTAATGGCTAGATTTCCAAAAGAATCCTGAGCTATAGAATCCAAAGCCAACTAACCAAAGGAAGAAACTAATCAAAAGGATATCTACCAAAGGGATCATGAGGCGTGCATATAAATCACAAAAGAGATTGGGTGCAATGAAAAATAGGTAAAGGGTTGGGTCAAGCATTCCAGTATATTGAACTCGAGAACAAGAGCACTGCCGTTTCAGGGACCAAACTTTAGCTCTTATCCACGAACCATGGTAATGACTAGCGAGGTAGCATTTAGAGTCCTTAAACACAAATTTTTCCCTGGCATTTGCCAATGCAATTCTCCACCTTATTGATCTTAACATGAATTTTTACTAATCTTTTTCCACATATCAATATAAGACCCAGAAAAAAAAAATGGAGATTTAATAGTTGATGGCGTTAGCAGCACAATAGAAGAAAATTCGACAAAGCGTCCCAAATAAAGTTTAAACATCAAAATTAGCCATATTCCACGGCATCACCTGCACAACTGAAGTTCACATAATATACTATAGAGCTAAAATTGAAGCTTGCGAGTACAAATTACCGGCCCTTACGCCAGAAGCACCGGCTTTCTTTAACCCCTTTTTCTTAACAATGAAGCTGGCACCAATAAAGAAGCTGGAAGACAAAGCCAACACTAATCCTTTTATATTATCAGAAGACATCCCCTTATACGAATCGGATGCCGCAGAAGCCACGGTACCTACGTCCGACGCGGCCATCTTGACACTATTACCGAACATAAAAGAACCCAAACTATCACAATCTCATTGCAGAAGAATAGGGTTAACCAAATCGCCCCCTTCTTCGCGTTCAAGCACTGGGAAAACCTTAACTTCAGACCCAGTAAAATCCAATAGGTCTTGCAGTTCTGGGGATCTCAAAAGTTAGAATCAATAAATCTGGCAAAAGGGTTTTTGCAAGATTCTTTTTTAATTGTTCTAGGAAAGATCTATATTTGTCGGCTATGGAAGTGAAGAAACTGCAAATGGGGAATTTCAGGGAAATGGTTTACTGGCAGTGATTGAGACGCAGCTGGGAATGGAAGTGGGGATATTTTGTCTTTACTCTGAGAATCTTGGATGGCAGAGACGATTGAGGAAGACTCTAATCCGACTGGGAGTTGATTGAAGGAACGAATTGAACAAAACCAACTCCACTCCTCACGCTAATAATAAATTGACCTTTTAACTGGATTTTGTTACTTGGACATTGGAAATTTGGAATTGCTCGTTTTTTTTTTCCTTTCATTTTTGCCCTTTTGTGACAGTTAATTCATAAATAAAAGTAGAAATGGTGAAAATAATTTGTTGATTGTATGGGCTCTACTAATATGCATTTATACTGATTTGGTCATAGAAGATGTCTGGTGTCGAAACAATACTACTGACAGTTGTTGATGTGATTTGAGATGAGTGGTAATATAATGGCACGCCACATAAACATTTAAAAAAAAGTTATAACACTAGAAGTGTGCGGCCTAAAAATTCCTAGGTTTGATTATTTGATTATTGTATACTTGGAAATAGAAATAGAATCAAGCATGGTGTTGACTAAGGTTTAAAATTTGAGGAAGCTTTAAGATAAGTTTTAGCTAAACCAAGTCTAAGTATAAATTGTTTTTAAATGACAATAAATAGATTATAAGAGGACTTGTCCTAGTAATAAAAGCACACTCTTAACTAACTAGTCTTTCAGTATCGCAAAGTTAGTTCACTATTCTTTTTTCATTCATATCAAATTATATATAGTCCACGTTTCTTAGTTAATTTTTTAGTTTTTGTATAGATCCTTATTAAATATATTTTTTTTAACAAAAAAGGAATTAAGTGAAATAATTAAAAAAGAAAAATAATTTGAAATAAGAAATTTTTTAGTTTGGTATATACCCTTTTGATGTACATTGTTTTTAGTAAACAAGAATAATTAGAGTGAACTAATAAATGAAAGGAGGGGAATATAAGAAAATTTGCTATTGAATGTTACATTGTTAACAATATTTATTGAACTTTCTTAAATCTCAAGGGAAAAAAAATAGAAACTATCTTTGTAGGATGGAGAAGTATTTGATTTGAGTTCCCAAATTGTACTTATATAAAAAAATGACAATAAATCAGTGTGAATTTAAGGCTATTATGCCGGATTTTTAGCATAAAAATTGGATTGTCAAGCATGATTGCGTAATTAAAAAATAAAATAAATACAAATTTCGAAAGTGTGTGTTAAACTAGGGTTAGTTGGGATTTTGACTTTTTGAGAATTCAATTTGTGAAAACTTGTTGTAGTATTTATTTAATTTTTAGAATGCGTTTTTCAAATTACTAGACAATTCCTTTCCAACACCAGTAAATGATAATTTTATGGTGTTGTTCTTGTTCACTAATATAGATGGTAGCTCTACAAATCCAGTAATTGAAACCCAATAGGGGCTGTTATTTATTTTTAATTAATTCATTTAAGATGTAATATAAGTAGATGATATCATAAGATAACATCTACTGGTGCTAGAAAATTTTATTGACTATATGAATGTATGAATAAAGTAGGTTTAGCTAGAATTAATATTGAGAAAATAGTCTAATTATTTATTTCAATTTTAATTGATTTATTATAATCAAGGTGTAACCATAATAATTTATCAAAGAACTTTTAAATTGTCAAAATCATATATTTATGTTTGAAAATGACTTTTTCTGCTAACAGTTTTTATTTTATGCATTAAGAACCTTTCACATGAACGACCAAATACAAGAGAGCCAACTTGGCAGCATAACTCATTCATCATCTCAACAAGTTTACTTCATCCTGATAACAGTCAAATAGAAATGCCATTTGTATACATATAAAATTTATACACACTTAGAGCTTATTTGATTCTCTTTATCAAAACTCTTTATAATTTCACTTACTACAGATTTGACTATTGATTTTATAACTGTTCATTTATAACCACAAATTTTAAATTTCTATTAAATTTACACCACTCATTTCACATCATTATAATTTAGTCAATAATGAGAATCAAAAGCCGCTTACACTCTTTCTATATTTATTTAAATATTCTTAATTGTATATTCGTTGAAATGACAACTCCTTGTATATTGGAATGACCACGCTGAGCCAGCCGTAGATATCGGAGTATGCCAAAAATGTAGATTAATATTAATTTGTATATTATTTTTCTTTTACAATTATTTATATGGTCAAAAAATTGTTTTTGTTAAAATGGCGTATGCCCAAGCAAAGGGTGGCACACCCCTACCTACGGCTTGTTTGAGTCCATGTGTAAATCTAAATGTATATATCATTTTTATACATCTTGTATATAAATAGCACTTCTCGTAATGAAACTCTGAGCACTATATGTTTAAATTAAAATTAAAATTTTATTGTACTAACTAATTGAAAGAGAAATGATATTTGTCCACATCCTCTTTATATATACGTATAAGGGGAGATAGGGAAATTGTATGTGTGATTTGAGTTTGAGACTTCAAGCTCAGAACGTATTCTGTAGGTCTGACCTCACGCACAGACCTAACCACTGTAGGACTTCGAATCACACATCATGCTTGTATTTATTTATTTATTTATTTTACATTAGAAGATGATTATAAGATAGGGGAATCGAACCCCTTAACCAAGGTGTAAACAACCGATACGAATGCTATTAGACTGCAAATGTCTTGATTCCTTGTATTTTTATTTAAATGTGCTTTATTCTATTTTTTTTAAATCACAACTTTTGGAATTGTGTGTGGAGTATTATTATTTGTATGTAATGATTCAGATAATCTTTTATAAAATAAGGTAAATTCACCTTTTTATACTTAAATCATTTTTTTGTAAATACACAATATACAGGGGTAAGATTGTGAATCGTTTTTCATATGAGAAAATCGAGGTGCGTATACAAATTTTGTAGACTTTGTTAGTAGAAATAGCACTTCTATGATTGAAATACAAAAGTTTAGTGACCAATAGTGAAAAGTTTCACTCTTTTACGTAAGTGTCACCATATCTTGTCCCCTTCCTCTTCTCTCTACTGTACCCGCAGAGAATTCAACAATGGCGAAACGATCTTCTTCTGCATCATCTCTTCTAATCTCTCCACTCTCTCTTTTCTTCCCAAGAGGCGATACTCTTTTATACACAATCGCCCTTCTTTCCCTCTTCTCCGTCATCGTCCACCGCCTCTCAGCCTCCCCCACCGCCGCCCAATCCCACTTCGAAGGCTTCGACGCTGATGAAGATGAAGATCTTGTTCTCGATGATTCAAACGACGCCGTTGTTCCTCCTCTTCGCTCGACCCCTCCACCCATTTCTCTTTCCGAACCCACTCCCGAGTCCCACCATGGACCTCCCGATTCCGAATCGGATCCCCGGATTAAATCCCAGTCGTCGGATCCGGATCCGCATCCGAGTACCAAGTCTGCTTCTACGGCTTTTGATTACTGGGATGAAGATGAATTCGAGGGGGTTCCTCAACATTCAACCCCGGAAACTCCTGTAACAACGGAATCTGATGTTGCATCGGAATCTGATTTGGGTTCGTCGAAATTGGAAGTATCGGATGTTAAAGTCCCTAGGAAGCTGACATCGTATACTGTGGAGATTGTATGTGTTACGTTCTTGATTATGTTTACGATCAATTATTTTACCGGAAAGAGGGAGAATGAGAATTTGGCGTTGGCGTGGGCAAGCAAGTTTGCTACCAGGGATTCCATTTTTGAGAAAAACTTTAGCTTATTGGGCGTGGGTGAGACTGAGGATTCTCCATTGTTGTTGAAGGAAGGGCAGAACATATTCAAGTTTTACGCAAGTGGAAGAAGGTTTTGCTCGGGAGTGCTGGCAACTATGGAGCTGAAGAGCAGGCATGATTTGATTTCAAGATTGTACAATATGGTGGTTCCATGTAAGGATGAGATAACATTTGAGGTGTACATGAACGACGATGCCATGGATCACGTGGTTTTTGCATTAGCTGGGAAGAAATTGGCCAAAGCAATGCAGAAGGAGGCAAATGACTTGCAGCGGTTTGCGAGTCTGGTGGCGCCGCCAACTGGTAGGAAGTGGGTGGCCGAGGAGTTGCAGGTGGTATCTGAATCCAAGGAAGTTGCTGGGGATTTGATCACAGATGCAGTGCTAGATCAGGTATTCATTAATCTAGTTCTGATATAAATGTGTGTGCTTATAGTTGCTTTGGAGTGTTAGGATGCTTATTTTGGTTGCTCATATTGGGTGTTAGCTTGTTACGTGTCAATGTGCCTTTACTGACTAAGTAAGTTTATTGAACTTAGCTGCTCACTCAGGGAATCTGGATATGAAAATTTAGTAAATTAGAGCAGCAAGATTCTGAATTTGAAAGTTAACTAACAAAGGAGAAGTATACAAGCGTTTGTTTGTTTTTCCAAGTTGTCTGTTCAACTAGATTGTGGTGAGTCTCAAGTAAGAGTGGCAATCTTGCCAATAGACTTGACTTTGTTAAGAATTTTTTCTTCTTTTTTTTCATGTACATTTATGCAGAGAGACCTAAATTGCCTTGGGATAAATGACTCTGACAGGAACTACATACCTGCTACTACTAGTGTAAGGGAAGTTGAAGGCTTGGAAGTGGTTGTTTACTTGTTTTGGAAAATAAACCCAAGGAATCAGTCTTATTAAAAAAGTAACAGTGAATATATATAGAGTTATTGGGTTGCACCCATTGATTAGGGGTGATTATATAGTAGTTCATATTACTTAAGCAAGCATTTCTGAGCTAGTCCTATAAAATGGTGATTTGCCAGATATTGATTAATGACAAGTTTTCTTCTTCTTGATGATTACGTGGATCTAATTGAAAAGCATGATTTAATGGAGAGATGCCATGATAGTGTAGAGGGGAAGAAGAATATTCAACATGGGATCCAAGTATTGATCTCAAACAATTATGGTATGGTAACATGATTTTATTTATTTATTTTTTGGGAACAATATTCAGAGGCATCCAAGGATGTAGGGAAGGGTGAGCTGGACTAGGCTGTAGCTCGGTCCAGCCTTTTATTTATTTTTTATTTTTTTAATTTATTTTTTATTGTTAGGAAGCTCTCACAATAGTTAACCCATTTTTCTTCTTACACAAACACAATCTTTTTACCATAACCTGGCCAATTTATTAACTTATTAAATCAAATAATTATGACGCATTAAGGTAAAAATCTAGGACCAGTCCCTTAATAGCTCTACATCTAGTTCTTTAATAACTCACAATCTTAGTGTTTGAAGGTAAAGAATCAGAGTTTGAGATTGCTGTCAAATTAAAATGCTCTAGGTCTAAATTTTATAGCTCACAATCTGATTGCCTAGTACGGAATTCAATGTTGGATCCCAAAATGTTAAAAATATCAATACAACTATTTTAATCACTAAAAAACTATTGTAACTTGTCATCTTTATAATAAAGTGCCATCATTATGTTTGTGTCATATTAACTAATTTGGAAGATTAACTTTTTTCTTAATTTAAACTTACTTTATCTGTATTTTTAAATTTTCAATTCAACCCTTGTTTGTCCCGATTCAACCTTTTGAAATTGATCCATTTTCTATATTATCTCCTTACAGTAATTGTATACATTTGATCTTGTACCACGAAGTTGAGAAACTCTATTCCCAATAATTTATGATAGGATTAAAAAAAAAATATTTATAGGGGGATATCCCTGAACCCCCTGCACACTTTCCTCTCTAGATTCAGCTAGGTCCTATTTAAAATCCTGCCTTCATCCCTGGTTGCATGTTTAAAGAATTGAGAGATCACAATGATGCCATGGACTCGCGGTCCACAAGAATGCAAAATAAATTTGAATATTCCAAAAACAACCGCGTATCCAGTATCAGCCGACATGAAAACGTAGTTTGCTACTTAGCTGATTGAGTTGCAATCTCAAGGGTGTAACATGAAATTGCATTTTATGGAATGTGCATATGAGAATAGTTGCCGATTTTTTCAACTACAACATGACTCATTAATGTTATCATCTCATGATTGGTACTAAGACACTTATAGACCTGCGGATCTGTTAGCACTACCGTAAATTTGATTTCCTGTTGTCTTCTTTTTAGCAAAATGGGGATAAATTATTTGGTACAGTTTTACTTGAGGTCTTGCAATCATGCAGTATAATTTTTCCCCCCTTGGACTCTTTGCAGGTCTTTGGCGACAGGGCATTTGAGAAATTTGGAAAAGGCTTCATCTCACTGCACTTTTCAGATAAATACATGGGCTTAAACAAGAAAATGCTGGTGTTCAAGTTTGCTCTCCCTGATGCCAATGTCATGGCTGACATGACCCGATTGGTTGCTCTAGTCCCCTATTACATTGACATAATTGGTCGATACAAGCTCAGCTCACACGTGAGTACAACTATATATTACTCAGACCAATTCAGCGTTTAATACCATTCAAGACTTTCTAAACTGTGATTGTATTTATTGCAGGCTCGAGCGAAAACAGAAGCAGCCAGATTAAGGGTTTCTCAAGAGATTCAAAAGGAACTTCAGAATGCCAGGCATGAAGCTTTACAGAAAAAGAAGGCCGAACAGAGAAAGAAATTAGATGAGGCTGAGGCAAAGCTAAGCGCTGAAGCTGTCCGCAAGAAAGAAGCTAAGGAGCGTGCCCGCCAATTGAAGAAGGGCATGCCCAAAATCAAGATGAGTCGGGCTCATTAGATCCCAAGGCCATTCCTTGAGTTATCAAATGTCGTTGTTTTCTGAGATCTGTATTTGGATCCACTTGTCTTTCCAAATCAAGGGATGATAGAACTTGTACCGTGTTGTGTACCTTAATCATTGGCACTAGGTAGACTCTGTTAAAAACATTACCACGCCGAGTGGTTCTTTGATGTAACATTAATTCTAATATGCAGAACTTGTAGGGTTCTCCTAGCAAATGTGGTTGTCGCCTCGCTACTGTGAACAATTTTGGAATTATGAAAAATAAGATTGGAATTGTGCAACAATTTCTTCTTAATGCATCTCTCCCTCCCCCCTTTTTTTGCGAATTTAAAGAGAGGAAATAATATGAAAATAAAAAAGATTCACAGCTCGGGTTGTCAGGATCGCGATATGACTAAATAGATTTCAATCATACCATACTACTATGGGTGTTCGGAAAAGGATCGTAGAGGATCGCACAATCCTAATGATCTTATATTTTTCACTTTAGTTATTGACAGCAAATTTGAAGATTGTATTGTGCAATTAGAATTAAAATTGCTTTTTAATTATTATTATTATTTCGGAAAATAATTAATTATTGATCGTGTGGGTTCACTCTCTACGGTTTTCTGGAGAGATTGACTTTCCTTTCGGGTTTTGTTAGGGCTTCATCCCTTTTATTGATATGTTTCTCGGAATTCATGGATGAAATTCGACAATCCTTGGCAATCCTTTGCATTAAATAATGAAGAGGATGATGTTTTATTTTTTGAGAAGGATTTGATTATGAAAAATATTCACGAATCAAACTTCCCTTTTCTGGGAAAAATCCTTACCCGGAAGAATTATCACCGTGACGTCCAATAATAATAATAATAATAATAATAATAATAATCTATATATTAATAATAAGTGAAATTTATCTGGTATGGCTTTTCTCGTCAATAGTCTGGCTTCATAAAGATTTTGATGATGTCACAATGATATCATCTGTGAAATTATATATTTTTATTTTTTCCTGAATTATCTTCTTTACTGTATCTTTTTTATCTTTTCCTTTTCAAAATTTATATTGATCCAATCCGTTTTTTAATTTTTGTTAATTTCTCCTTTTGCCTTATCCTCTATTCTTCATCCAATTAAGACTTCAATCTTACAGTAAAAATCCAATCCTCCTAATGTTTCTCTTCTCTTATTTTTGATTGTTGATTTGAATTATTTTTCTTTTTATTTCTTTAATCTCTTTTCATGATTTCTACTTTTAGGTATTTGGCGAAGACTTTTTCTCTTAACTCTTCACGTATCTTTAATTTGATACTTGAATTAATTTTTTAAAGAATATTTGAATTAATTTTTTTTTAAATTTTCTTAATTAATCTTTTCTCTTGACCTAAAATTAATAATCATGAAAAGGGATATATTTCAATCGCAGATTTCAATTGGGTTTCGTATTATGCCTAGGCTTGACTTGCACTTTTAGTTCAGATTACCGTTCTACCTCTTGCGTCATGGAGAAATTTTTTTCCTTTCTTTTGACAATTTACTTTATTTTACTTAATTTTTTTTACCATTCATCTGTCGACAATTGATTATTTTATTACATATGAATTAAAATTATAAATCTCTCTCCTTCTCTCTGCCCCCTCTATCATACATACACACATATACTACTCTTGCTAGAAATATTATAATAAATATTTGAAATTTTTTAAAGCATGCTTTAATAATTTTACAATTAATTCTTTTCAGAAAAAAGAAAAACAATTCTCGAATTAGCCTGCTTTACATATTTTAAATCTCTGAAAAGCCAAATTTGACGGACTATGATTTTATTGGTTTTTTTTTTCTTTTTTTTGTAAGCATGTTACATAAATTGTACATTCCCACTATTGTTTTCATAGAAATTGATTAATCATATTTATATTATATTTTGTGGAAGTTTAACAGAAAATTGATTGTTAATTCTATATTATCTTTTTTTTTTAAAAGTATAGTTACTTTAATATTTATTTTTTAATTAAAAATAATTAAAAATACAATCAGAATAATTTTTTTTTTCCTTTAACAGAAAAATAATAAACTTTCAAGTTTAGTATTATACTGGAAAAATGATTGGGACTTCGTCTTTCTTTTCTGCCCTAATTTTTTTAAAATTTATGTTGTTATGCCCGTGCAACGCACGAGGTGAAAAATCTAGTAATAATAATAAGTGGTGGAAAAAAATATGTACATTACTTTTTTATAATTTTATTTTATTTTAAGCTAATTATTAGCTTTCTTTTTTAGTAGAAGAGTTAATTATTAACTTATATAGTTATTAATCTATTGTTAAAATTTTATTTTAGCCGCTTATCGACTAGGTAGGGCGGCTGGTTCAATGTCAGAATCCATAGAGTGGTTTCAAAACCCTCCCTCATTTATTGTCAATAGGTTGAATTTGGATGCTACTCATGAGTAAAACCTCTTTTTTTCCCAAAATAAAAAAGGTCTTAAAATAATTTTTAGAGCATTTTACAATCCTCGATTAGATTTTGCGATCTGACTCGTAGAACCCCTCCAACGATTTGGTTTGATCTAAAAATACAATCCCGCCAACTTTGATCAAAAGTCAATCTTACCCTGCACCAGGAAACACTTTCGAATTTTTGTTTTGGGAAAAAAGAAAAAAAAATGTTTAACCTCCATCCAACCGAGGGAAACGTCTTTTTTTTTTGGTTTTGGGGGGGGGGGGTGGGCGCCAATTTTGGGCATACACAGAAAATTCTTGCTACGTTGGTAAAATAAATAAATGAGGCAAACTATAAAAAATAATTCAGAAAAAAGAAACATTAAATGTAAGATAAAAAAGAGTCAGTTAAATAAGGTAAATTAGTGAATTGATTAAGGAAATTCAAATTCTTGTCCAAACTATAAGCTTATTCCCTATATACATTACACTCATTCGAAGATAATTAAAGTATTACTCTTTTCTTTCTGAATCTGAAACTCTATTCTTAAAGAAGTTTGCCATTAAAAACTGACAAAGGTACGTTTATAGCCTTGTTTATTTATTGTAAAAAAAGAATTGTAGATTTTCTTTCTTATTTCTTTGTTATTCGTTTGATTGTTTGATTCTTTAACGTATTCCTTTATAAATAAATGTTGGGATTAATTGCTTGTTTTAATTTTAATGAGTTTACTCAAAAGAATTGAGGTTTTAATCATGGATGTGAATTCATTAGACACAGAAAGAATTCAAGTTTAATTAGTTATTTATAGTTCATTATGTTTTGCTTCTTGAAGTTTCAGTAATGAACTCTTGCATATTGTTTTCGACATATTTGTATTCGATCTTGAAGTTCAAAAGATTATCGAGCTTACAGTAACTTCCTTTAGGATTTAAGAACATAAAAAAAACCGAAAAAGGTTTTTACTTTATTATAGTTCATTGATCTTTTGATTTTACTTGATTTTCAGGTTAATTTCTTTTTATTTATTTCCATGCATATTATCACTCTTTAATTTGGTTATTTTGATTTCATTGTACTATTCACTCTCTTTGCATTATCCTTAATTGTTTTAGTATATAATGTGTGATCCAAATCCTTGTATATAATTTATGTTGTATAATGGTTGTGTCAACTGATTTTCGAGAGGATTTTGTGAATGCCACCTCAGGATGGGCAGGGCAAAGTTGAACATGGAACTGATAAGCAAGGACAAATCAAGAAACATAACATTCAAGAAAAGAAAGGAGGGTATGATGAGAAAGATGCATGAATTCACCACATTGTGTGATGTGAGTGCATGCATGATAATTTATCCCCCGAAACAGGACAAGAACATGGTTGAACCAGAGATATGGCCTCAGAATCACCAAGAAATTCGAAAGATAATTGAAATATACAAGAACAAGAGCAAGGATTCTGGGAACAAAACCTTTGGGTTGTCTGATTTTTTCCATGACAGAAAGCGAAAGATTGAAGAGGAGCTTGTGAAATTGAGAAAGAAAAACATTGATGCCAAGTACCCTGCTGAGCTTGAAGGGATGCATAGTCTTGGGGAAGCTGAGTTGAGGGAATTTTATGCTAGGTTGAGCATCAAGGCTGAATACGTCAAGTCAAGAATTGAATTTTTGAAGAGAAACAACCACGGATTCGATATGAATGTGATGGATTTTGGACCTGGAAAATTGATCCAAAGAGGCTTAGAATTGGATGTTATAAATCAGCAGCAATCAATTCCCTCGATGAAGTCTATAGATATGCAGGTGCCCATTCATTATCCCAGTCTTGATTACCACCAAGAAATGCAAACTTTGAACCAGAAGTCAATGATGATGCTTTTGATGAGTGACAATGACCCTATGCAATTTGGTGGTGCATCAACCAGTAACAATATCCCGTGTGCATCCTTTAAGAGACAGGTAATTTACGACTCCATGGCCGGCGATGGACGCGGAGTGATGGACAACTTGATGTACCATAATCCAGTTCAGCTATCACGGTACTATGCGATGAACCCGCCCTTGCTGCCACAAGTGCCGCCACATTACATGCCATGTCCTCCGATGCCCGGCATTGCACCACCACAACTGAATTATGTGAAGGAGGATGAAGAGCAAGATGATATTCTTCAGTACCTACAGTTTAAGAACCAAGGGCCAAGGTACTTTGATTAAGGAGCCATGTGATTTACGAGATGAACTTCCGTTTAAATTCTTGTTTTCCTTAATTATTTCTTAGTTTACTTTTTTTTAAGTGAATTTGATTTTGATGGTTTTACAGACTTTTTGGATGAATCAGTACTTAATAATTCATGTTTGGGACCAACTATTCGTAATCCGATATTTGATGCATTCATTCGATGTATATACTGTTGGAGTCATTGCCACAAATTTCATTTCATGAACAGATTCTCAGTCAAGTACTCACATGGTACAACGTTCTTCCCTGTATTCATGTAAGCATATCATATCATATAGCCTTTTCTTTGAATAGTACGTATCTTTTCATAGAAGGCTACTGAAGTTTACACTTGCTGACAGCTAGAAACACTATGGATTGACATCGTTCATACATCTTTCAAACTACAGTCCCTGGAAAATTTTCAGGAACCTTTTCTTTAAGAACACTAGCAGAGCAGAACCCACAAGTGGCCAACTGGTGATTATTGCAATGTATGCAAGCAACCAAAGGGATTTCTTGTTCTGCCGTGAAATCTGGTTTAAGCATTTCTTGACTTGAATGGTAATGCCACCGTCATCTTCTTCTGGTTTGCAAGTGATATTCGAGGGGCCAATGAGCTCAATCTTCTTGTTTTCTCCTTTCTCGGTGCCATGATCAGTTCCCCCTACATGTTCTATCATATCAGCAGAATTGTTTTGATTGATGTCCTCCCTGTATTGATCTCCTAAATCGGCTATTGGCTTGCTTTGCATGGCAGTCACCATTCCGTCTTCCTTAACATCTATATATGGGGCCTGATCAATGGAAGATTCTGGAGGATTGTTTGAGGCAACTGGAATCTGCTAAACAGAAAGTATATTAAGGCGTGTGATAGTAGATGTTAACCTGTGTGGACAGGTATGAGCATTGAGTCTGTCGTGGGGAGATTAAAAAAAAAGAAAAGGTGAAAATTAAAGATTTCTGATTCATGAGATATTTGAAGATCAGCTAATGCTCTCTAACCTCCTTTTTCCTGTGATACAATGGGCTAGAATGCAGAGATCAAAAAAATCATCAACAGCTCTTACCCACCTACAGTGACAGGAAAACTACTAGCAAGATCACACAAGAAACTTGAGCAAAGAAAACTCGGAATAACTACAATTTGTTTATTAAGCCCCCCTTAGGCCTTGGGAAACAAGTTCTATTTTGAAATGGTAATCAGGCAAAGCAATCACATCCAAATACTTCACGGGACCCACATTTACCATACAAATCTCTATCACTCATTTTAACTTTTCTGTTTTAGATCCAAATATTAAACAGACAAAAGTGTGGAAAGACAGTAAAACGAGCAATTACAGTAGATTATGCACATGCTGCCAATCCTCCAATACATGCTAAAGTATCCCATGGAACTGGTAAAAATGCATGAATACATATGTATGCCTACGTACTGGTGCACATAAAGTATGTATCCACATACAATCCTGCACTCGTGTGATTGTGAACTGTTATCTAAGGCACGTCACCAAATATTGATAAGTAACTGGAAATAAACGACTAATGCAGTTCATTCAAATGAAACTCAACGCAGACAGTGCTCTTCGATCTCTAGAAAATTTATTCAGTACATCCACAGATAATTTGTTGTCAAACATGTATAACCTCAATAATATAAAACTTTCTGAACACTTATATCATGTAACACGAATTATAAATTTTCAAAGAGCAAACAGGTCTTACCAGAGACTTTTTGCAGTTAAACCTTCAAAAAAACCAAGGTGGCCGCCATGCTGTGTTGTCGCTAAAACAATATTATTATTTAACCTACAAAATTATCAATTAAATAGCTGTATAACTAAAATAAGATAATCTTTGTAGCGGGACAGAAAAAGTGAACATATAGATCAGTAGCCAAGCACTACCATTTTTTTAAAAGATAAATAAATGTGAGGACTATCTTAGAGATTACAACATATATTGTTCCACGTACCATCAGGATAAGAATCTGGATAGAACCTTCCGAAAGAGGGGAAAAGAAGGGAAAAAGGGGGGGGGGGGAATATGGGTAGAAAAAATGTGAAATTTGGCTGTATTTTCGTTTTAATCTACACTACAGAGAAATCATGCTTCCAGTGAACAATTAGATTCCCCCTTCTTTTCTTGTCTAATGTTCCACTTATTTGAAACTCAGAAACAGTGAGCTGGTCAAAATTATTCATAATTGCAATTGTTATGCACTGAAGTAGATTTTCTACGATCTCTCCTCCAAACACGCTGTCCAGTTGTACCTAATCCATATGCAGTGTCAATGCATTTAGTGTCAACCAATTATGTTCTTCCACCCCAACACAGAGAGAGAGAGAGAGAG
>CAVNYN010213234.1:0-18793 GCA_963692815.1 Nyctanthes arbor-tristis
CCCCCCCCCCCCCCCCCCCCCCCCCCCCCCCCCCCCCCCCCCCCCCCCCCCCCCCCCCCCCCCCCCCCCCCCCCCCCCCCCCCCCCCCCCCCCCCCCCCCCCCCCCCCCCCCCCCCCCCCCCCCCCCCCCCCCCCCCCCCCCCCCCCCCCCACAACAAAAATGTCTGAGATGAGCTGAGGGAAAGATAAAAATAAAAGAGACCTGTATTCCAGTCATGCAAAATTATCCTAGCAGCAGCATCAACATCCAGAACTCCGCCCTTTTTGAGCCTGCCCCTAACAGAGGCAACCTTTAGAAGAAAGTCATCAGCTGAATCAAAGCTGGGAACCTTGTATAATGCCACCAAAACTCTTTCTGAACACCGTTTGAGTATTTCCTGAACTGTAAAGTTCATAAAACAGGCAAATTGCTATTTATCTAATAGGGTAAAGAGAGAATCACACACACTGAAGCGGTAATTTCATTTACCTGGGCCAATTGGATCCTCTAACTTTTCAATTCTCTTGCAATTTCGAAGAGCAATAGATGCATCATTCTCAGCCGATTTAAGCATCACGACCCCGGGGCAATCCAACAACTTAACATGTTTATCAAGCTGAACTTCTTGCATAGATCTTGTCAACCCCGGAGTGGCACCAACATTGGCAACATGAGAACGTTTCAAACTATTGATTAAACTACTCTTCCCAACATTAGGCAGTCCAATAACCCCCACAGTAATGGATTTCTTGATCTGCAGTCAAAACTTGTAATAATTAGTTGAAATGGATAAACCGAATTAAAAATAAAGAACATAAGATATAAAAAAAATCATTGATATAAAGTAAAATAGAAGGTCAAATAGCCACTTGCAGAGAAAAGGGCACCTCGTGACTTCTAGAGTAGTTCTTCAGCAATTTAATAAGAGTTTCAGCCCCAAGACAATCACTTGTTTGGAGAATATCGTTTGCATTTCCGATTTTCCCAGACTTTCCAGCCTTTTTCTTTCCAGCAGATTTCCATGCAAGGTTAGATCTCTGCTCTTGGGTGCTGCACTTAAAAGCAACTGTTGGTAATTCCTCTCTAAGATACTTGAGCCACTTCTCAACAGCTTCTCTTGGGACAAGATCTGAGATGTAAAGATGAGTGTGCGTTAAGAGTCATTGCCCATTTTTGCAATCATTCTACAAATAAAACTTAAACTGTCCATTGTAGAAAATCCAAAAATAAATAGAGTATAAAATTATTGACAGATACAATATTCTGTGAAGAATAAACGTAACTGGGGATTTAGAAAATTATTCATTGAATTAATACTATATGATCTCCACCAGAAACCTCTTATTATGTTCAGCTATCAAAATATCTACCCTACAATGATAAAATATGAACTTAAAAAAAGAAAAGAGATAGAACTATCATACCAATTTTATTGAGTAGCAAAACGAGGCGTTTTTCAGGTCCTGCTTTCATCACCAGTTTTTCCATATCAACACAGCGGCTGCCAAGGGGGTCTCGAGCATCAAGAACCTCCAAAATAACATCGGAAGCTTCTACGACTTTGGCCAGCTCCTTATAGAAACCCCTCTCGGAATGGTCTGTATAAACTTCAGGACAAGTTAGAAAACAATGAGGAAAATTCCAAGGTGGGTTTGGGAAATTCCCACTAACAAAAGAAGATATATGCAGAATTTGGTTCATACCCTGTTTCTTAGCCATTCCAGTGGAATTATCATCATTTCTATCCTCTCCAATAGAAACCTCATCATTCAATTCTTCATCCTCCAATAACCCCAACTTTCTCTTTCGAGCCTAAAGAGGCAGACAAAGTGAGACCCGTTAACAAAAACAGAACATGTCAACACTTATGCAATAGGAAAGCATAATAATTCAAGACAAACTCAAATTAGTGACTTCAGAAGCACTAAATGTACAATCTGGAAACACTGCTTGCCAGTGTAGGAGTCTAAATAATTTTTTTTGGATGAGCGACTGCTTCACAGCTAAGCTGCATGAATAAGCTTCATAGAAACTTTAAGACTTATCAAAGAGAAGATCAGTAATATTGCAATGTCAACTCAGTGAAATTATAGTTAACGCTGTTTGCAAATATTTTTGACCAGCTCACTTAAATCAATTCCTTTAAGCATGTGGGTCTTGCAGAAAATTGCATTCCCAGGCTAGTATCTCTAGGCTGAGGCACATTAAATTAATTGTTTACCCAAAAAAAAAAAAAAAAGAAAAAGAATCGCACAATTAGGATACCGCAGTTACCAGACACTGATCCCGTATCTTAACCAAATTCTTAAGCGCATCTTTTCACTAAATAACAGTCGTTAATTTTACTGTAAAATTCATCCAGATAATAACAATCTCAATGCAAATTCCAAACTGAGGAACAAGGGAGAATAACATATAACAATAAAACTAACAAAAACTCAGATAACCTAGCCTTAAAATGGCTTGAGCTAGTATTAGGCCTACGCTTCCCCTAACTGCAAGGCAGGGGAGCCAAAGAAAGGATCTAACTTTGCCAAGGTTGAGTGGGTAAACCATACTTGACTATTAATTTACAAACCCATTTCTGTAGGAAACTTTCATATCCTAACTCCTAAGGACTCATTTGTGAAGTATCCTTAAACATCCTGCACAAATTTGAGATTCAAAATAACTTAAAGAAAGAACGCAACTTTCAATGATCCCGTCACTCAAAATTTTATATGGGATTAAAAGATACGGAGCCATAAAACGGTTCAGGCAAATTAGGATCAAATTAAGTTACCCTCTCTTTTCGGGCAGCTTTCTTCTCCTCCTGCTCCTGGATGACGCGTTGGCGCCGGGCCTCAAGGGCTTTAAGTTCCTGTTCTTTGAAGGGCCAATCATTGGGGATTCCAGGGTCCTTCTCCGCCTTAGGCTTCTTGTTCAAACCCAATTTCTTCGCAGCCTTCGCCTGTTTCTTCTTGTGCTCCTTAACCTTACGTATAATCTTGTACTTCTTCCTCAGCGGAACCCTTTTGCTCTTACTCTCTACAGCAGGAAAGAGACCCAAAATAAATCAAAGTCAACATAACATACAGATGCTGAAATACATTAAATGCAACGAAAATTATCATACTTTTGCTTTTCTTCACCATATTTGAGTTCCGTTTGCAGAAAGACGGAGTGAAAAATGGGCTTTTGAAGAGGAGAGGTCGGGAGACGAAGTTTAGGGTTTTTGAAGGGGGAAGCGGGGGCCACAAGAAGCGAATTAAAAAATCAAATAAAAACTTGGTAAAATGATAAATAGTGGGCCGATACAAGAACCAGAAATTCGTCGAACCGGGTTCAGAGCCCCAAAACAGAAAAACGAAAAAAAAAAAATCCAAAAATCAAAATAGTTGGGGTGAGAGAGGCTCGAACTCTCGACCTCAGGATCACTCAGAAGCTATGAGACCTACGCGCTAGCCAACTGCGCCACCACCCCACTGTGATATCGACGCCACTTTAATAATATAGAAATGTTTCGAAAAATTTCTTTTTTCCTTTTGCTTTGGCAATTTTGGCCTGACTTAGAGTTCTTGAGAGATTTATTATGTAATTGTAATGTTTTTCTCTATTTACTAAAATACTTTTATTTTATTTTTTCCCCTTCTCTTTCAAGATTAATATTGCTAGACTACAAAATTTTTCTCTTACTCTCAATAAGGCAAACTAAATGCTATATATTTATTTAGCCATTGAACTCTTCATGTTAATCACAAGAAGAAGCATGATTTGGCTTTAGATCCGAACAACCAAAGTCAAACAACTTAAGCATCTAAAAATTTCAAATCTCGTAGAATCATTGTTAAGTTAATATCTCTCTTTTTCCCCTTGTCAAATGATATGCTCATCAAACTTTAAAAACAGTCATATCTCTCTGTTCAAAGATGTTTTTGGTATTTTTACTTCGGTCAAGTTAAATTTGAGCTCATTTATTTCTCATGCTTGTTAAGTACTTTTGATAATGTATGGACATTTTTAAGGATTGTACTAATAAATCTCATAATTTTGGAATAAAATTCTAGTATTCTAAGAGTACCATACTCCACCCTATTAGCAAAGTAAAAAACCAATATATGGATTCACAGGATCTAATTTATTGTTAAATTAGACTACTTGAACACACATATCGATTTTTCGTTGGGAGTATTATATTTCGCTACTACATAGGAGTACCAGAGGTTTTTATTATTATTTTGATAGAGTCAAATGCTTTATTTTACAAAGTTGAATTTTCTATTTCATACTTCACATGAAATAAATAAGAAAATTATTACCGCTAACATTAAAAATTCTATTGCAAGGAAACCATATTTAAAAAAAAAAAAAAAATGAAGTAGTATTTGTCTTTTTCGGCCCTTAAACTTCCAAATTTTACATGAAAAAAAGGGAAAAACTAACCTTCGTTTAAGGTTACTTTCTCGACTTGTGCATCATCGCTCAGTACCATGTCCTTTGAAATAATGAGTACTTTGTCCCTTTGAGTTTTATGGCACCGTAGTCATCAATGTCTTTTGGATTGAAAACATTTTTTTTTTCTTTTCTGTTTTTTTTTTTTTTTTTGGGTGGTAGAAGGAATGTGTTATTTAATAATTACTCCAAAAACTCTAGTCCTCGCTTGTTAGGAAGAGCAAGGAGAGAAATACAATCTGTCCAAAAACTAGAAATAAAATTAGATGCTTATGAGACCCAGCATCTTCAAAGAAGATGATAAACCTCTTCAAAGATGATCCCTCCAGGCAGGCAAGGCTCGCTCGCTAAAAGGCTCTCGAAAACCTGTGACACATCCGTCTCCACTCTTGCAATCAATAAACCATTCTTAATTGCAAATGAGACCCTCCCGAATTGCCATAGCTTCTGCAACTTCAACATCCTAATTTCCTTGAAGACTAACCGAAAAAGCAGCATGCACAACTCCGTCGGCTCCTATCGCAACTCCTGCAAGCCCCACTCAGTGTTCTTCCTTTCTCACGGCTGCATCCGTTTGAAGAGTTGAGCCCTCCTGTCTACCCACGAGATTACTCCAAATTGGGCTCGGTAATTCCAATATAGGCATCTGACTACTTCTCTTTTGGACCACCTGAAAGTCTTCTAGCTGGATAAGAATTGAATATCTAACAAACTAAATATTCGGAATCGATCATCCATGTAGAGATTTATTCCTGACCTCCCAAATCTTCCAATGTGTCATACAAATTATTTCTAATGCTTCTTTTGGGATATGCTGTGCCAAAGAGATGAGATATTCCCCAGCATCTAATTCTCTGCCCAGCCTTAGACCACCCTTCATCTCTTCCCAGAAATCCAACGTCTTCCTTAATTGGGTGACCCAATCACATTGAAAAAAATACCCAACCTCAACATCGTGGACACATATTTCCCGTTGCAATATGATGTTTCCGAAGATTGGCATTTGTAGGAATTGCATGGTTTATAAACCTCCATACCAAGTGAAGAACTCTCATCGGAACTGCAAGCTGCCAAACCATCTTCCACCACTACTCTCTACTCTCGCTACTGCCAATCTCAACCCTAGAATGTCTTTCCATCGTTAAATGGTAACCATTCCGCATCCAGTAATCACACCGTCGATGAATAATGCCATATCAACCTATCTTCACGTCCGTCCCCTCCCAATGCAATCTATAATATCCGGCTCATATCCACAGACCAGAACGTTTCTTGAACTTTGTCCATGTCCCAAGCTCCCGTTACAGTCAGAAGATCCCTCACTTTGGTAATTTCCGTCCTTTCGTGGGGTGATTGACCTAAGAGAATTATTTCCTGGTAGCCAAGCATCCTCCTAGATGTCAATCTGTTTGGCCATCACCAATTCTCCATCTAGTTCCCGTTAGGATGATTTTTCTGCCTCATAAAAAACTTTGCCATAGGAATGAGCTCCCTTGCTTTAGTTGGACTTGGATAATGTCATCATTAGGGAAGTACTTTCCTTTCAACACCTTTGCTTTGGGAAAACATGATTTGGGTTAGGATTGCCCATTTTTATTAATTCCGGGGTTTCTCTGAATTTGAAAGTTACCACTTAGTAGATTTCCATACCAAGGCTCAATCCAATTAAGTCCGTAGCGTCTACCAATTTCGCCATATCCCCCTTCCTTTTATTTTGAAATTAGGATCCGGATTCTGGATAAGCCTCCAAACTTGTTTGGCAATTAAGATTTGGTTAAAAACCTGCAAATTCCTGAACCCCAGTCCCCCAATTTTTTTGCCACGACATAACGACCTCTAATTTACCCAAGCCATCTTCTTACTATCACTTGTCCCCTGCTCCCAATACCAAAATTTGGTAATAATACACCAGATTTCATTACAAAGACTAATGGGGAAACGGAACAAACTTATGACATTAGTCGTAATGACCTGGAGAACATCTTCTATCATTATTTCCCTTTCCGTGCTTGAAAAGAAATTCATTTTCCAGCCCTGAACTTTTTTCCAAATCTTTTCCTTCATAGAACCAAATGTTTGCCTTTTTGAGATCCCTACCATAGATGGTAACCCTAAGTATATATCATGCCTTCTCATATCGGTACTCATATTTGGGAAGAAGATGATGGCTGTTTTATCGAAATTCACTTTCTGCCCTGACGCCCTGTCGTAGGTATCCAGAATATTCAAGATACAGATTGCATCACTCCTTCTAGCCCTAGTGAATAGAATGGAGTCTTCTGCGAACAACAAGTGGCTAGTACTTAGTCCATTCCTCGAACACTTCATCCCTCAGATATCGCCTCTAGCTTCTGCCTGTTCAATTAAAGAGGATAGTGGCTTAGTACATAGAATAAACAAGTAGGGTGGTAGTGAGCACCCTTATCTCAATCCTTGAGTAGGGATCACTTTGCCTTGATAACTTCCATTCAGAGTAAAGATGTATTCTGGCATTAATATACAGTCAAAAAATTCTGCACCCATCTTCTAGGAAACCCCAGATATTGCATGGTAGTTCTGATGAAACTCCATTCTACCCGATCATAAAGATCGGAAGAGCATTTTACTCATGTCGAGTTTAAGGTGTAAAAAACATGTACTCATATTATTCTTCTTTCCCATAGAGTGTAAAACCTCAAAAGGTGACCAAAGCATTATTCATGATAAGTCTCCCCAGGATAAACGCGTTCTGGTTCTCTGATATCAGTCGAGAAAGTTCCTGCTTAAGCCTATTTGCCAAACACTTTGATATGACTTGGCAGAGCATATTGCAAAGGGAAATAGGCCTATAATCCATGATACATTCAGGGGATTCTTTTTTAGGGATAAATACAATAGTAGTTTTGTTTATAGATTTAACTGAAGCACTAGCATTAAGAACAGTAAGACAAGCATTAGAGATTGGACGTTTTAATTTCTCCCAATGAGTTTGGAAGAAAAGTGCATAAAAGCAGTCTACACCTGGAGCTTTGTATGGCATCATGCAAAATAGTGCCTCTGTTACCTCTTCCACCGTAAAGGGCTTTGAAAGAACTTGAATTGCCTCCTCTGACAACCGCTTCTCCATACACCTAACTGCCTCTATCAATTCTCCTTCGATAGGTTGAAAACTTGTGAACAACTTAGCTTAATAATCCTCAATATATGCTATCAACTCATCATCTCCTTCAATCCAATTTCCCTCACTGTCCCTCAACCTTTTTATGGTGTTTTTTCATTTTCTATCTGTAGCACGAGAATGAAAGAACGCCATATTATTATCCCCGTCTTTCAACCATTCCACTCTAGCCCTTTGTTTCCAATGGCTCTCCTCCAACCTCTGTAAGTGCTCCAATTAGGTTTCAAGCTTATGGATCTCCTCCATGAAATCACCTAAATTTTCTTTACTTACTAAAATATCTTGCCTCCTTTCCAGCTCTTTGATAATGCTCTTCCTCTACCGAAATTTTAGATTGCTCCAACTCTTCAAAGCCTCTGTACATTACAATAATTTCTGTTGAATTACTCTAAATGGGCTATCTTCATGTTGGTATGTTGGCCAAATCTCCAAAAAGTCAGCCACCATTTCATGATAATCCTCTTGCCTTGTCTAGAATGGCTCAAACTAAAATAAATGTGGTTTTTTCCTTTCCTCATAAACCTGGTCCCCAGGTAGAGAAATAAGAATCGGCCTATGTCTGATCTAGAATATGCCAAATTTTCTAGAAAAGCATGGGGGTATAACTATAACATCCCAGAAAATTCTAAGCACGTAATCGTTATGTTGATGATGATTAAATACTTATTGGATTTTCATCAAATAAAAGGTTATAAAATTATTAAACTGATTTGCATCAATTGTAAAGTCGCAAGACTATTACTCAAACGAATGCCTAAAATTTGGAATGTGGCTATTAATAACATGATTGTTATTTTAACAATCATTGAATTAAGATATGATTATTGACAACCTGATCGTTATTTTGACGATAATTGGACAATTGTTGGAATTGCACTAATTGAAAGATTACAAGATTTACCATTCAAATAAATATCAAGAATTCAAAGATGGTTATTGACAATATGAATATTATTTGACGGTAATTGAATAACCATATGGGTTTGCATCAATTATGATACGACATCCAAAGATTGCTACTCGAGTTTGGCATTAAATATAATGCCATAGTTGTATTTTGACGATGATCGAATAAATACTCGAGTTTGCTACATTATATGATTGATGATGATTGAATAACGACTCAAATTGCATCAATTATGTTATACGATTAAAGATCATTGCCTAAATGATGCATATAATGAAAATATAGTACTTGATTGGTATAACTCAAAGTATAGTCACTTAATTATAAATCTCGTTGAGTAAAATGACTCAAGTAACATGAATTGAACTATCAGGACTTAATTATAACGCAACATAAAGTATAAGGACTGCTTGAGCAATTTTCCGCCAAGCGTATGGCGACACACTGCTCCACATTTCATAGTTTGATTGGCGAAACTCAAAGATTTATCAAAAACAATTAAATCCGCCAACTATAAATAGGGTTCAAAGGTAGAGAATTCTTCCAAGCCTTCTCCAAACCATTTCCCTTAGCCAAATTCGTCCAAATCTAGTAATGGTGGAGAAACTACCTTTAAAACCCGTTAAAATACCTATTTATCTATTGAAAAAGGCTTCTTGTCATATATAGATAGATTCTAACTTAAAAATTAGCTTTGATTGAGGAATAGCAAGACTTTGGAGGCACTTTTCTACGTTGGAATTATTAAAGTCATCTTTGAGAAATCAAAACGTGAGTAACTAATGCTTTGATTCCCTTTTTGTATATATGATGTTTTGATACGATAAACATGGTTTTAATTGAAGTATTCCATGGGACAAACATAGATTTGATGCATTGAAAAGAAAGATTGATTTATTGCATTTGAATCACTAGTTGCTCTACCTGTTTTGTATTGAATTGTTTTCCACACTATAACCTACTCAATGATCAAAGGATAGGGAAGATTAGTATGGTGTTTGCTTTGAATTGGAACTTCGGTGGGGTCAACCGGGGTTAATTGTGGATCTACTTAATTGTACATGGCCATGATTGAATTGATTGAATTGATATGACTCTTGCGCGCACTACGGGTAGTAGTTTAACTAGTGATAGAGCCCTCTTGTGCATTGAAAAGCTTTGTGCATTCAACGATCTTCTTGGAAATAAATCTTTCAATTGAAGGGTGAATTAAAGGGTTTTGTTACTCACTGAGTACTTCGTACTCACCCCCATTTTTCTACAATTTTTGTAGATGATTGAAGCTATGACATTTGAAAGTAAGGCAAGCCAGGCAATGGAACATGCTCGCAAACGGGAGTAGAGTTGTGCGTGTAATGGAAACTTGTTTTTGAAGCGAGTACGAAAGCAATTATGAATTTAATACCTTTTGTGTTAATAAATATACTCATCTTTCTATAATATAGATATTTTTACGCCTTATATGGGTAATCCTTGTAATGATTTGAAGCTTACATTTCAAAATACAAGTTTTCTGATGATTTGGCATCTTTGGTAAGCAATGAAATATTTTCTATTAGGACAACTGGTTGTGTTCTTTGCATTTTATTGAAAAACTAAGTTTTAAGGATTCTTTACAATATAACAACTTGTTAGTTTGAGTAATTAACCTTATCAAGATAAAACCATTTTGTTCGTTTTGTATGTCTCGTCCCCACTATTTGTATTGAAGCTTCCGCTATGATATTTGTTAATTAATATAAGATATTCAATAAAATTATAAAATTAACAGGCGCGCGACAATAATTCCCTCCATTCTCCACTATATAGAGCTCTATCGAGTCAGGCTTGAATATTATTCTCTCTTTCTCTATCATTATTCCGCATCATAATTGGCCCCCTATAACCCAAGTCAGTCAATTCGCAATCTTTCATTGCTGATCTAAATTTCTCTATATGCACCAAAGGTCTCAAATCACTCCCTATCTTTTCATGCAAAATGAGAGTTTCGTTGAAATCCCCACAACACACCCATGTCCAATTCCCATTCTCATACAGTCTTTGCATTAGAATCCACGATTCATCTCTCCTTGTCATCTCAGGTTCCATAAAACCACGTAAACCTCAAAATCAGAGATCCACCTACTTGAACTAATGCATCAATATGTCCCCAAGAAAAAGATTTGACCTGAACGTCCCATTCACCCTTCCATAAAAGCATCAAACCTCCACTCCTCCCTCGACAGTCAACAATAAAGTTTGAAGAAAACCCTAAAATAATGCTAATATGTTCTACCATAGCCTTTGTCAGCCTAGTTTGGGATAGGAAAACTAGACTCGGGGACACATCACGGATCACACTCCGCACCGTAGACAATGTATGGAGGTTACCCAGCCTCAACAACTCCAATCTTTTCCCCAATATTACGTATAATATTCTTGGTCATGCAAAGAAGCGGTAGATTGTTAATATACACCCAAAAAGACATGATGAAACTCCAAATATGATATTCTAGCAATTCCAGGGGGAGCCTAAAGAGAAAGTAATTGGTTGTTGAACAACCATGGCCCACCTCCCCGCTAGTATTATCTACCTATCAACTATGGAACCGAATTGGAACAAGAAAGGTATGATCCTCCCGTCACTCTACTGTAAACTGCTTAGAGATCTACCATATATTCCTCAACACCTCCTTGTTGGTTGCTTTTGTCCCTACAATATTCCCAACCAAGCACAAGTTCATAGAAACCCTACCCTCCTCACAATCCGCCGCGGACACATGCAGACGAGGGTCTCTATCATCATCGAGCCTTAACTTCTCACACGACTTACGTACTTCTTCGGGATCCACCAATAAGAATCGATAACTAAACACAGATTTGCAATCAATATCCACGTAACAATAAAAAAGGAAAAAAAAAACTTGAGCCACACAAGGGTGGGAAGAAACCCTAATCCGACGTTTAGAGAGAAAACATGAGATAGGAGAATAAGCTATATAGCTACTTTTTTCACTTACACTTACGACATATGTTCTCTACATTTTTTCTCTTTTTTTAAAGAAGTAAACAAAGCTATATGAATCAGTTCAACATATGTGTATGCTCCATAAGTTATATAGACAGGTAGAACACATAACTTGATTTAAATAAATACTAATCACTATTTCTACTATTAGCAATGGAAAGAAAAAAAATCATTATAGGAAAAGCCAAGTAAAAGAGATATTATTGGAAAAATAAAAAATACTGTAGTAATAGCATCATGTAGGATTTTCAATTTGCAACATTAGAGGATGCCTCCAGTATGTGAACTAACATCTTTCCTACCCATAAGTTCTAAATATTTGTCCCTAAATTCCAAAAAGGGGCATTTATTGATCAAGTTTGATCCGCGTAAGCCTCTTTTAGGATCACAATACTATGTGCACTTTTATTGGTGATGTGAAAAATATTGTGGTGCTTAATTAAGCAAAGCAACAATATAGCTGGTAACTGATACTCTAAATAAAAAGCATCTATTTGGACAGAAGTTAACCTCTTCTCCATAGTCAAACTTAAGAGCTCGTGAAGCACTGATACTGCTCTTTTTCAAGCTTTAAGATATGCAGCTTCAACCATCCTGGCATTCAAGTATGGAGATGGGAAATCCATTTTCTGCCATATCTGAACTTTATCCATATAACTCATATTTGGCCTAAAACCAATAGGAAAATCCAACTTAAATGCAAAAGGGCTTAAAAAGTTACCATCTCTTGATATCTTAGCCCTCTTCTGATGCTCTTTGGTGTTTAACAACCCTTAATGGGCAAGCCTCTCCTCTTGGGTTGTTACTGCCAGTGAAGAATCCCAATTTTCCAAATCAAGATATAATGTCCCATTAACATCTTTCGCTGAAAAAATATTGGGAATACTTCAGAACAAGCAATTTTTTGAAGTCACTGGGGAGCCCCATCTCATTCCTAATCATTTCAATTGTTTCCAAAGGCTACCTACAATCAATTGATAGCATTGATAAGTTCTTCAAATTCTTAACCAAAATGGGCTCCATTTTCATCCTTGCCTCAGCTTCCAAAGCTGTAAATTTTTTTTTTTGTCTTCTCACTAGGCATAACCATTGGCTGGGACCTGTCACTCTTACCACCAGTAACAATGAAAATAGATGGGTATTTTTCAATGACAGCTATATAATTCCATGTCTGCACAAAACTAACTTATTTTTCAAGGTCTCTGAGCAGAAGGGATTCCATTTTCTAGGATTGGATAATGGACTTCAGCTGTAAAATAAGCGATGGTTTCTTCTAGAGCTCCATTACTCTGTCCAGCTCATGTACTCTATGATAAATTTTCTTCTTGGGTTTTCTTCCCCCAGTTGTTTTGTCCATGAATTGAAACCAAGAATAATCAATGCTCCTTCTTCTATCAATGAACAAATGTTTGTGAAATTTAGGGATTTGCAACAAGAATGACATTTTCTAAATTCACTTAGACAAATGGTTATGGAGCTTTTTTTTGGTTGTCGTCGATCTTTACATACATTCAAGGGCGGATCCACCTAATGACCAGTGTGGTCATTGGACCGCACTGAACTCTGAGAGAGAATTTTTCCTTTTCATGCCCGATTTAAATTTTTCCAACAAGAATGAAGCTTTAGTCAAGGAAGTAGAAGAAGAACTGAAGAAGACGATGAGGGAAGAATAAAGATGCATAAAAGTACAAAACTCAAGAATTTTTCTCTCTTTCTTTATTAGTTATTTTTGGATTGGAAACAATCACTTGTCTCCTGAGTTTCATTATTATATTCATTAACGACATTCATGATATCTACTTATTCTCACTCATGCATGGAGAGCTATGGTAGTTAACTGGAATATTTCTAATGGAATGTCCATCGACATCAGAAAAAATACGAGATGTCTAATGGCTGGGAAAAAATTTTCTAACAAAATCAAGATAAAATGTTTACAAGACATTTAAAACACCAAGAATGTCTAGCATACCTATACATACAGAGTGTGGTAAAAATAGTATCCATTATATTTGTTGAATAAGCTATTCCTAACCATTTTATTTGTCCTTATAGTAGCATTAAATGACATAATAATATAATATAAGTCAACTAGAATTTTAGGGAGGTGTGATTTATTTATGCGAACAATTACATTTTGATACCACCATATTATTGAAATGTTGATCATCACTATATGATATATTCTTACACACTAGTCTAGTTGGTTGGTGTTATATTCAATATCTATTTTTTGAACTACATCCCATCATATTGTTTCTTAAAATATCCTATCATTTATCCAATAAAATGAACCATGGAAGATACTTTATGTTAATTTTATCTTTTGTGCCACCTAAAAAACAATATATGGTCATCTTTTTTTTTTGCAATCATATATGGTCCTCTCTTAGAATAAGTGAATAGCACTATTTCCTAACAGCAGTCCATGTGGCAATGAATTATTAAGAAATGGTAAGTCCATTATGAATTACAAATTTTAACTAATGTTAAATTGGATTGTTGTAATTGACCATCAATGTAAAAAATAATAATAAGAATAGATATAAAACTAGTATATATATATATATATATATATATATATAGTGACATCCCAAATTTTATGGACCAAAAGTCAAAAGTTGAATAGTCAAGTCAAGCTCAAAATTTAATTATTTGGGTCAAAGTCTAAGTAATCAAAGGGTTTAAGAGGAGAAATTAAAGATTGAAGGACTTTTGGGTAAATAAGTTTTTATTAATGACCAACTTAAATTACTTACAAAAGTTGATGGGCCTTAAGTGCAAATTTTGCTATTTAAGCAAGAAATCTTGTATTTTGGAGTCAAAACACACACCGCACTCACGCTGGGAACGGAGGGAACCGAGAAATGGAGAAGAAAAATTGGGAAGAAAGAGATAAAGTAAGGAGAAAATGGAAAAAATGGGAGGTTTTGTACTTTTTTAGCACGGTGAGTATTGGATTTCCTTTCACAAATCAAAGGAGGTAAGTGAAGCGATGATTTTTAGGGTTTATATATTTTGAAATGGATGATGATTTTATGATTTATTTTCATGAATTAAGCCTTAATAATTGTTCTATATGCCATAAGAAGGATGTATTTTAACTTAGCAACTTCAATAACATATTATTAAGAGATTGTCATAAATCATAGATGTGAAGTTTGGGGATTTTTTGGATTATAGTTGGTAAAAGTGATCTATGGCAAAATGGTGGGAAAAAAAAGAGTAGAAAATGAGTTATGAATTCTATGTTGTGGCTTTCTTCTTAATGAACATGAATATTGATATTTGAAATCATGATGTAATGATGCTTGAGAAATGGTCTAAGAATAGAAGTGATAGTTAACAATGAGTAGTAGTGGAAATGTTGAAAGTAAGTGGAAAAATATTATAAAATGAATGTGTTTGGTGTTATTGAGAATTTGAGACTTTATGTATTACAAATAAATAAGGAAGTGAAATAAATTAAATGTGAGTGGATAAAGTGGATAAATGAGATATATGAATAATATGATATTCTAAGGTTTGAAGTTATTGGTTTTAACTTAAGAACTTAATTAAGAACATTTAGCTCTGTTTTTACTTTGCCTTATGTTAGAGGATGTGAATATTAAAGTGATTAATAAAAGGACTTTAGACATAGAATTATGATACATGTTGTTCTGCCTTTCAAACTTTAAAAAGTCATAAATGATAGTATATGATGAATTTTAACAAGATACAAGTTGAAAAATTATCTTCCATGAGTCATCTATCATCCAAAATTTGATTGACACCATTTGGAGACCGATAGGAGTTTTTATGACATGTTTTGTGAAGATGGCTAGTTTCCACCTGAGAACAGATGTTGGGAAGTAGAAAAATACTTTGGTGTTCCCAGCATGGTTTTCTTGAGCTCAATTTCATATATGATGAACATATATGAGTCTCCTATCTTCTAGGAGAATTTCATAAACATATGACATAGTTTTTTATTTTAAAATGGTATTGAATGGGCATTGCCCAAACAGGGGAAAAAATTAATGATCCTTGTTTGAAGAGTGTGTAATGAACCACTAAAAACCGTGACCAAAAACATATTTAAAGATGAAAATATTATTTAGAGATTCAAAAATTTTTTTCGGACTTATAAGACTATCGATAGTAAGACCATAAACTATCAATAGTTTGAGTTGTTAGTAGGAAAATAATAAAATAATAGGATATTTTGTGAATTTTAGCACATTTCGTATTAGGAGGGGTGAATATTCATTATTAGCCTATAAATAATTCTGCTAACTTGAGTATAGCCTCCCTGAGTCAGTATGTTGCATGGAAGCTACCTCAACCCCTCTTACTTGAGTGAAACCACTTCATCAAAATAATGGGCAATTATTCAGAGCCTGATCATGGTTATAAAAGAACCCAACTCCATTTACAGACATTCTCACCCCACTTCTCTGTGATATGCTAAGCTTTAATCAATTTTGAGTTTATCCTATACAATCTAAGGGAATATCCAAGTCAAGCGATAAGCAAGTGGAGGGAGTCCTCTCTAGCCAAATAGGAGTAAATCTTTTGGAAGGTAACTGCCGGGAAATGCATAGGGATTGTTAAACACTTTTCAGATTCGAATATGCTAAGATTTCTTGAGAAAACCCGAAGTGAGTCTTTGATTCCTTAGCATCTTCAGAATACTATCGATACTGCAAATCTAAGTATTGATAATCCATAACAAAATCGAATTACCTTTCTAATTGTGATTTTTGTTGTTGAGTGTAGGTCATCACTCGGGAAGAACTTGTGACAGTGAGTAATTTCTACACCATATTATGTGCTTATCTATGTGTATAATATGATGTGATTATGATAATATTTAATATGTGTTATATGCAATTACTATGTGAAACGTTCATGACATGAAGTTTCAAGAATTGTATAAGTATTGCAAGGTTATTGTATTATTTGCATAATCATTATGTTCCAACCACATTGCAAGAAAGTTATGTTACTGTCAAGTGATTATATCTCTTGCATGATACTAAGAATTCAAGTAAGTTTTCAAAAATAATTACCCCATGGAAGATCTTACCTATATTGGCATGATGTTTATGGCTATGTTCGGAATCATGTTTATGTATTTGGGAGGTTACAACAAGGTAGCCAATGACCAAATCATGTTTATGTACTTGGGAGGTTACAACAAGGTAGCCAATGACCAAGTCTTGATGTTAAGTTATGTTATGTAGTACCATCCAAACACATGACAAGTTCAAGTTTATGGAGCGCTCAGGTAATACCCGAAGTGGTGTAATTGGGCCCCCTCATGACATTTTTTCAAACTAAAAGATTTCTATGTGCAGAAGTTACTCACTGAACATTTTCTTTATCTTTTCAAAACTAGATGGTATCTGAATGGTGGGGTGATTGATTACAAAGCTTGAACTACTTGGAAGAGAATTCCCGTTGGCGCAAAGTACATGTATATGACTGAATCAGGACCTTGTGGAGCGGGCATGCATCGCAAGAGTTACATCAACCGAGATTAATTATATCACATGAATTCCAAAGCCTTCAAACTGATGTAATCCATTTCATAGATGTCTTCACTAACCTATCGCAATAATATTCAAATATAGTGGATAGTTGTATAAATATAAGTAGTTAGAGATAATACTATCAATACTCACAGTATAAATTAAAATGAGTGATTACAACTTATAGCCTACTATTGATACTAAAACTGCAAGTATCGATAAACAAGAGCTTAATAGGCCTTGAGTGGTTTCTATGTGCTTGTAGTTGTCAATACTTATATACCCAAGTATTAATTGCTGCTGCAAATGTCTATAAACATTTAGAAGTAGTAACAATCACTTACGAGCTTAATTATGAGCTTTAATACTAAAATGTAAGATCGATTGAAAGTGAAAGTGATAAAAAATAATTTATATAAATCGTCCCAACACATGTGTACTTGGGGGTCGGTACATGAGTCAAGTGACGCAGCACAAGCAAGCAAGCAGGTGACGCGTTGAGCCGTTACAGAGTGAGCTAAGTCTCGATTCAATAAGCGGTGCTCATATTTAATGAAAGAATTTACTTAAGTGTAGAAATAAAGAGTAATTATTGAGCTTTCTAATTTAGCATATAATGATGAAAGTGATTGCTTAAACTAGAAAATCTTTGATTAGTAAGTAAGCTAGAAGGAAGATAGTAGGATTGAGAAAAGATAAGTAAAAGAGTTGAGTTATATGTGTGAATTGAGAAATGGAAAATAATTAAATGTTAACTAGAATTTTTACATAATGTCGCAGGAAATGATAAAGATCAAAGGAAATGAAACACGAAGGGATCTATGTTGCTACTTAGCCAGTGAGTGGAAGTTTTTTCTCTTCTTTTTTTTCTAAATGAAAATATATTATGCTTTGATTTTACATAAGTTTGATATTTGTTATGATGATCATATATTTCCATGAAATTTCACAAAAGTTGATATTCTCGTTAGAAAATTCATATGGATGTTTATATGAAATGATGCTTCATGATTCACTACTACAAAATTGAACATAAAAAATGGAAATACGCGTCAGTTTTTGGGAAAGGCGACGCGTAAAAAATACGCAGTGGCAAAATTGTAATAAACGCTGTATCTTGGGCGTCGGTCCTTCACAAAGAACCACGCACCAAATTGATTAGGGGAATGGGCGTCGGTTGTTATATGGCAACCGAAGCCCTTTTTCGACATACTGGGACTGACGCCCAAAATTAAATTAGGCGTCGGTCCTAGTGAGGGACCGACGCCCGCTCCATTTATATCAGCCCTAACTTTGTGAATTCCCATTGAAGTTTCTACTGAATATTTGAGTTTGAACTCCATTATTGCCGAACCCGAACTTCAGTCTGTAAATCCTATTTCAAGATGAACGCAAGGCTCATGTTCAGCCTTTTGTTGCATTTGCAAAAATTACTTCCCCATTTTTAGACCCCAAAACCCCTAGATCTCCACCTAACCAATTTGGTCAGGGGCGGCGGCGGTAAGGTAGATCTCGAAGTGTATTTGGCTTGACATATTGGTAATTTCACTTGATTTTCAATCTTCTTAGCATTTTATTGGTATTAATCTCATTGTCGCTTTACTCTTGTTGCTTGAAGCAGACCACGGCGGCGGCGGCAGCTGATAACTTTCCGGTACGTCGGAGAGAGCGATTAGCTACTAAAATCGGCAATTCATCACCGGAATATTACTCAATTCTAGCATGCATCGATTTTCCCCTAATATATCACGAAAATCTAACCTAAAAGAAAAACGGAGAACTGATTTGCAGGCAG
>CAVNYN010213235.1:0-43904 GCA_963692815.1 Nyctanthes arbor-tristis
CCGATCTTTCTAAAGTTGTTGCAGATTTTGTCAAATCTAACATCTTTAATAGGTTTGGAGTGCCAAGAGCTATTATAAGTGACAGGGGAACTCACTTCTTCAATAGATTGATAGAAGCATTGCTCAAGAAATATAGGGTACTACATAGAGTTTCAACCTCTTATCATCCTCAAACGAGTGGTTAGGCCGAAATATCAAACAGAGAAATAGTATCAAACAGAGAAATAAAGTCTGTTTTAGAGAAGATGGTTTGGCCTAATAGGAAGGATTGGATCTTGAGGTCAAAAGATGCCCTATAGGCCTATAGGACGGCTTATAAGACACCAATTGGTATGTCTTCTTACCGTTTGGTATTTGGTAAGTCTTGTCATCTACCAGTGGAAATTAAGCACAAGGCCTATTGGGAAATAAAGCAATGCAAAATAGATTTCAATGAAGCGGGGACACATAGGAAGCTCCAATTGCATGAGCTTGAAGAATTGAGGAACGAGGCATATGAGAATGGCATGATCTACAAAGAAAGAACGAAAGCGTTCTATGACTTGATGATCTGTAGAAAAACCTTTGAAGAAGGACAAAAGTCCTGCTTTATCATTCTCAGCTCAAGCTCTTCCCAGGTAAGTTGCATTCTCATTGAGTTGGTCTATTTGTTGTAATTCAAGTCTTTTCTCATAGTGCAGCGGAAATAAAAAGCTTGAGGACGGATAAAATATCCAAAATTAATGGTCATCGACTCAAGCCATATTATGAAGGTTTTCAAGTGTGCAACATTAAGGAAATCATTTTAGAGGGTCAAAAACCTATAACTCAACCATCATGGGGCATCCCCTTCTATTTATTTTTCATATTTGTTTACCATTTTTATCTTTTTAAATTTTAATCTTGCATGTTCAATTATTAGGGTTCTCGAGTGAAGGGATGGGATTTCGTGTTTAAAAAAAACCGTAAGCTGGGGCAGAACACTCAGGGCGGGTGCCCTGCCTAGGTAGGGCACCCGCACCCCAGTTTCACCCCAAAAATAAAAAGCCAGGGCCGGCATCCTGCCTAAGTAAGGAACCCGCATCCCTTAATGCCACTAGTATAACGCCTAATGTGGGCGCCCTACTTATCTGCTGCATCCGCATTGGGCGCTTAAAAAACACAATTTTCTTGGCTTTTTTCTCACAAGACTGTGGCCACCCCCACCACTTCTCCTACTTTCATTCACCCTCTCCATCTCTGTAAACTCTCCTTCATTCCCTTTACAAACCCTAACCCCTCTTGCGTATCCCTTCAATAAAAAAAAAAGCACGAGAACCAATTTTCAATTCATCAAGTTCTAATGCTTATACATTGATGTAGGGAGATTTTATGTGGCTTATTTCAATATCATCTCAACGTAATCTCATCTCACTTCATTCTCTTAATGTGATGCAATTCTGGGACGATTTTGTTGAAGGTACTTACTCTTTTCTATTAGACTTGTGCTTATTGATATTGTTTCTACAAGCTAAAGTGCTTGTTTCAATTCCTCCCTACATGAGCTTATTTCTTTATTTTCACTTGTAGGTCTTTGGAATTTATTTAAAGCTTTAAATGGCCTCCTCTTCTTAATCAAGCAAAGGCAAGAAAGTCATACACGACAATGAATGGTCATCCATGCATTAAGGAAAGACATGTACTACTAGAACAATCCAGTAGCACGTCCTTCGTGAAGTCATTGAGGAAAATGGATGGAATAGATATGTAACCTAACTTCTATGGGAAATACAAGATTAGTTCAAGAATTTCACAAGAATTTCGACAGTGACATTGACAATAAGAACTCCCAAAATGCCCATAAAATCAAAGTTTATAATCGATAGGTCCCGTTCAACAAAGAAATCATTGATACATATCTTAACTTGGACCCCACTAATACAATCTACTATAAAGAGTACGAACCAGAAGAAGGCACGAAGAACTTTGCAATTTGGTTCATTCTCGGTTTGGATGACCAGGCACCTATGGTGAAAAAGAATTATTATAGCAACAGGGACTTACATGACGCGGCTTGGTACCTGCATCATTTAGTGGCAGCTGATATTGAGCCCACCTCTAACACTACCAAGATTTATCCTAGCCGGGCTCATTTGCTAGATCACTTATGGCTCAGGTTGAAGATTGATTTGGGATGCCATATTTATGAGCAGATAAAGGAGTGTGAGATACAAAAACAGCCAAACAAAATGCTTCTTGTCCCATGTTTGATCACAGGTATATGTGCACAAGTCAGGGTGCATCGGGCAAATAAGCAAAATCTTAAACATGACGATCTGATTTGTAAGGCTTCCAGGGGAAATGCGCTGGTGCACATCTCGAACAAGAAACACAGAACTGGTTAAACAGATCAAATAGCTCCAACAGTACCATTTGGAACGGGTGAGTCTAGTGGAGATGCCCCATTTCAGCAACAAGTGCTGAGCCTCTTGCAAAATATGACTACTCAGATTTCTGCCATTCGTGAAGATAATCAGAGGCTATGGGATGACAATCACAATCTATAGGCTACCGTTCACTAGCTTAAGGCCAAGCGTAGTGGCTCTGCTTCAGCTCCATTGGCCAACAGGAGGATGACACTGACTCACCCACCAATACACCACCAGCATAGCGACCAAAAATTTTTGATAAAAAATTTTTAAACGTGTTTTGTAAAGTTGCTATTATCTCCCGGTTGACTAATACGATTTGCATACTCGCATTCGTCTAGTTAAAACATTGGAGCCAAACTTATGTGCTCGTCTCGATCTCAAGAATTTCCAATTCATTTTTAGTTTAAATTTTATTAAATGTTCCACTTACAAATTTTTGGCCAATATAGCCATTTTCTTGCACAGATTGATGGTTTGAGTTGAAAAATTTGTTTTCCAAAATAATAATAATAATAATAATAATCCATAGACACCTCAATTTTTGCAACAAACTCTTCCTCAAATAGAGAATCAATTAGAGAGTGTGAAAACGTGCTAGACACCTCAATTTTTGCAACAAACTCTTCCTCAATCGTGATGTGGTCAATCTCCTTGAATGAAATCCATAGACAAATTGCTTTAATCCTTCCATTTCCTTCCTAAGATTCCCAAAAACCACTATAAATAAGACTCTTCACTTATCCTATACTTCACAAGCAAATCAATCCTCACATTATATACACAGACTCCTATTCCTTGTCCCAATTGAGCCAACGAGGCACCAATGTAATTAATCAATTTCGAGACTTTTGCTCAAACTCGTAAAAGCTTATTCGAAGTAGGTTCCTTCTTTATTAAAGTTACTATTTTAAAATTGTGTATTTTTAGTTAACTTCTGTGGCAATTATGTGCATTTAACTGTAATTATGAGAATTGTGCGTTGAGCATGAGATTACTTTTACATAAAGAATGAGAATATTTTGCTTAAGCATGAGAACTTGCATATTAAATGCATGAGAACGTGCATCTTAAATGTACGATTTTATCTGAGAATTTAGATACTGTATTTGAAACTTGATTACATGTTTATGTGTGTTATTGCTATTTAAGTTAACTGTTATATACGCTGAGCCTACTGAGTATTTCTATGAAATACTCACCCTTTCCATAAATTGATAAATTTTCAGATTTAGTGAACGGTCTTTTATTAATTTCAGCTATATTTAAGATTTTATGATCAAGACTTTAATACATTTGATTTGGGGATTTTTGTATAGAAGAAATTTTATTATCTATCGAAATAAGAATTTCCGCACTTTACCGTTAATTTTTAGAGCTCAAGTTATTTGAAAAGTTGTTAGAAAAGATTTAACTAATGTTCTGGGTATTCCGAACTCGGGCATTACAACCTGGGAGTCCCTGATTCCTTTCCTTTGAGTTTATTATGTTTGATTCTACATTGGGCACAATGTAGAGTTTAAGTGTAGAGGGAGGAGGTTTATGTGTTTTATGTGTTTCTTGGTTCAGTTTCATGTTTTCGTACCAATGTTTTTATATATATTTTTTTTGTTTTAGTTTAAGAATTGTCCTAGTCAAGCAATTGTGTTACTTTTATACTTTTAAGTTGTGTAGTAAGTGTTTCCCTTGTGAGTTTAGTTATTGTTAGATGTTTTGTGAATCTTAGTTGGACATGAGGCAGTGACTTGTCAATTTTTGAATTTAAAAGAACAGTTGCTTTTAGCCAGAGAGATTCAAAACATGATTGAATAAGTGATCTCGCACCTTGTTTTTATTTGCTTTACCTGGAATTGGTTATGACTGGATTAGGTTGACTAAATTTAACCTGGTGAAATTTTTGAGCCTAAGACTGACACATCTATATCAGTCTAACTTTTTTTGTTTTTGGGTGGTATTCTTACATGAGTTGATTTCTCTAGAACTTGCTTTATTTCTCTTTGAGGCTGCACTGTACATGCGTCACATGAACATGATTAAGGCACTCATTCTTGATTAGCCCACTTTAGCAAGAAGGCCTACCCTTATTAATGAATTTCTTTTTACGTAACCCTTTTGAGCTTATTTGCCTATTTTTATTTCTTTAAGGCCCTTAATACCAATCATAAGCCAAAACAAGATATATCCTTACCTTACCAATAGACTAGTGGTGATGATTGCTTTTGTTGTTTGGGAGTTGATAAGAAGTAGGTGTGGAGGAGTTGTACATTATTGATGAGGTCATGATGAGACGAGAATCAAATTACATAGAGGTTAGGGTGGTTGGTTATGTGACAGAATGAAAGAATTGATGAAGAAAAGAAGAGAATAATTGTGCAAAACAAGTTATTGAGAAAGCACAAAAGGAAAAAAAAAAGAAAAAAAGAAGAAGAAGAAGCAAGGATGAAAAAAGAAAGAAGTGAGAAGGAAAAAAATGAAAATTGATGAAAAAAGAGAAACGAATAGAAAGTGTTATGTGAAAAAAAATTGAAAAGTTGAAATAAAGGGTTGTTCCTTTTTGAAACAAGGGGTTGAGTACTTTTGAAGGTTGTGGTATGTTGTGATTGAATGGGTGATGCTAAATGTGTTGCAAGAATAGGGAAGTAGTGGTTAGACTTGAAATGTGAGCTTGAATGCTATGAATTTTAGGTTCCACTAGTTCCAATGGTGCATTAGCCTCACTTCCTAAATTTTTCTCACCTTAACCCTTAGCTCCATTACACCCTTGAAAGACTTTTTGATTTGTGTTATGCATATGCACATAAGCAGTGGAGAATGAGAAATCTTACAAGCCTATGATCGGAATCTCCTATTGGATAGAATCTGGAGTGTAAACACTTAACCTTGAAACACTTGAGTGAAGAGTGAATTTATTTGTGAAGGTCGGCCTGTTCAGACTATACCATTCCAGGTAAAAGTTGCAGTGGTTCACATTTCTAAAGGTTACTTAAGTACCCTTGTTCATAACATTTTATGAGTTTTGAAGGGTTAATGCATGCTTGTTGAAAAAAAGAAAGAGAGAAAGAGAGAGAGAGAGCAATTCTTAAACTTTTGCATTGCGTGGGTGACTTTTTATTAGCGAGCTACTTTGGTTTTCCATTACTAGAATGATGAGTTGTCTACCTTGTGAGTGGCAAGAAGGGTCCAATATTCGTGTTTATGTTTTGTGCCTTGTTTTTGGGTTATTTGAGGAAGAACAACGGTATAAATGTCGGGGAATAAATGTGGGGGAATTGATAGGTGTTATATTATCTTGTTTAATTTCTCCACATTGGTGCATTATGATGTGTTTTATTACCTTAAAATAGTTGTTTCTGGTTAGTTTGTTCATTTGGAAAAGGACCAAGGATAAAGTACGAAAAATCAAGTTTGGATAGACTTTGTGAAGATTTTGGAACTCTGGGACAAAAATGTTAGACAACGGAACTTGAAGGAATGAAAAAGAAGGAAATAAAAAGACGAAATTATTGGAATGGCCCCTCGATGGTAGAAGGCAGGGCGGGCAACCTGCTTGACAGTGCACCCACTCTGTATGTGTAGAAAAATTGGCAGAATTGAGAGGGCGAGTGTCCTGATGCTACTGGCGGCCCTCCCCTATGCGCAGAACTCCTTCCTGATTTGGAATCTATCTTTGCCCCAAATTTATGCACAATTTACGCACGACCTAGGAGAGAAATTTGGAGAAACACAAGTAGATTGAAGATCAAAGAATCTGATTTTGAGATCGACATGAGCATGCAAGGCTAAAGCCTATTCTATCTAATTCAAGGGGACGTTGATGTCGAAAGATTTGTCTTTCTTTTAGCTCTTTACTTAACGTTATATTTCTAGTATTATTAATTGGGATTGTTGTGATATTCTACTCTTCATGTTTATGATATTTTGGTGATTTTCTCTCAAAAAGGCCCTTTGATTGATGCATCTCTTTATCGATTGCTAGAGTTAGGATTTCAACAAGTAATTGTTGTTTTCCTTGATTCATTCGTAGCATCTAGTGATTTTAAATTGCTAGGGTTATCACAACCTAAGATTACAAAGCAAAGCTTGCGATTTTTGTGTGTCGCTCCAACCTCTTTTTCCCACTTTACAGATTGACTTTGTACTAAATCTGGTAGACTCATTATAAGTTGTCCGAGGCCAGTAATCTAATTCAAAAACTTGTTCGGATTAGTTACAACCTAAGGAAAAATTGGAAAAGCCTAGGGTAAAAGTCCCAGATTCATACTAGAAGCATGTTTCAAGAGCTTAACAATTATTAATCTAGACTCAACTTAACCGAGAATTAGGTGTCACTCCTCATTAATCTTTTCTATTCAAATTATCAGTTGCATTTTTAATTAGCTTTTAATTTTCATTAGCAATTCTACTCCGAAACCCTCTTCCCAATATCTAATTAACATTATATTACTTGATTTATGCATTGTTCCCTGTGGATTGACCCCTTACTTGGCTACTACAATTTTAGTTAAACTCGAGTAAGGAAATTAGTTATTTTTGGCGCATTCGATAAGCGATCAACCAAAGACAGTCAAAATAAGGTAACTAGAAAAGATTTTGACAGTCAAACTTGCTGCCTGTACAGCTATCGGTTTTTCATGTATATGTCGAGCTGTAGTTATCTAAATTTTGTAATTATTGATCCATTAGAAATGAAAGCTAAAGAGATACAAATAATTTTTTATCGTCAACTTTTGAATCCGGACAAAACATTCTCAAAAATCACCCATAATCTTCAAGCTGATACATTTACATGATAGTTATTGAAAAAGTGGTCAGTGCTTAGTTTTTTAGACATAACTCAGCCAACTAATTTCCAATTGACTCGAAAATTTTGTTCAAAACATAGAAAAACGCATTTTGGAACAATTTTTTTTTTTTTGTTATAAGTCTAAATTCAATGAATGTCATCATCAAAGTATGGCTAAAATTTGCATCAGATTTGCAAGAGCCAGCCAAGCATGTGAAGTAATTTTGATCCAGTTACAATAGGCATGTTGTTGAATTTTCTCTTTATAAGGAGCACTCTCGTGGTCATTGAAAACTAAGTTTTTGGAGAACAAAACCTGAGAGAAAGGAGTGAGGAAACAAGGAACAAAGTAGAGGCATTTTCATAGAAGAATTCATAAATTAATACTTGAATCTATGCAGGGTTCTATCTATTTTTACTGCTTTACTTTGAATATGTTCTAAGCATTTTTGTACTAAGGTTGTAAACTAAACCCTTTTGACAGTGTAATTGTTTGGGCATCAAAATTATTTTCATTTGTGTAAAACATTTATTGTTCTTACTTATTTTATTAATCAAACCGATAGATTTTTCATCTTTAATATCAAGTATTATTGATAGTTAGAAACTCGGTTGATCACTCCATGCTTGAATTTGGCTATTAAGTAATTATCTTTGATTCATCATTTTCTTTAAATTGATACAGAGAACGCTTATATAGTTTAGTAAAAGAAGTAAAGAAGAACCTATTTTAGAATTGCTTAAACCGACCTTAGTTGCTAAATATAGGTAACAATAAATTGATTTCAACTTGTTGCTTGAGATTGGGAATTAATAGATACTTACCTAGTTCATTATCAAATGTGGTGGATTTGAAAACCTTAGTAATTCTCTTTTCAATAATCAAAAACTTGTTGAAACTTATTATCTTTTATTATTTTCTTTTCATTACTAGTTTTAATCAAACGAACTCATTTTTGTCTCAAACAGCTAGAAGTAAACCAAGGAAGACTAGTTTATACTTTCATAATCATCTTTGCATTCCCCATATGATCGACCTTGTTATTCACGTTACTATATTCCAATTGATTGATACACTTGCGAGTATTTAAATTTGACACAACAAATCACATTACATAACACTTGATCCTTGTATATCTCTATATTGAATTTGATGAGTGCATGTTTGGTTACCTTTGCCTCTCCATAATCACTCAACCATTGTAGCTTGTAGGGATTGGGGTGTTTCATTGTGGTAGAGCCAATTTATCAACCATGTTTGTGCAACTTCCCTCATCAATGATCACACTACATACTTTATCCCACACGTGACGTCTAGTATGAAAAATATTTTCCCTTTGTTTCCTCTTGTCACTAACCTTGACTTGAGTGTTGAGGGCTCTCATGGTAATCAAGGACTTTAGTAGACTAGCGACCTCCTCCGCATCATCTTCACTATCACTCTCATCTCGCTCATCTCCCTTTTCCTAGTCTGCCGTAAGCCACTTCCCATTTCTAATGACCATCACTTTCCTATTAGGACATTCTTTAGAGTAGTGTCCTCTCCCTTGGCAATTTAAAACACATAACGTTTCTACTCCCAGTAGATGTGTTTCCGACCTTTGATTTATCTTTATTGGCCAACACTTCATTCATTCCCCTTTGAAGATTCAACCTTATCTTTTGTGGCAACCTTATCATATTCTCATTTCCCCGTTTGGTCTTCCAAGAAGAGTTTGAACCCAGTTGAAACCTCTCTTGATTTTTCTTAGTTGATCTATCTCTTCTTTTCAATTGATCCCCATACCTCGATAGCCCTATGCACAAGTTCCTCCAAATCCACATAATAGTGTAGTTCTACCATATCGATTATCTCCCTATTTAACCCACTAAGAAATTGGGCCATGGTGGCCTCCATATCTTCATCTATGTTTGACCTCATCATTGTTAAAATCATTAAAGCTTATTTTTGAAGTTGCTGAATTGAACCTTTATTTTCCCATATTGTTTTTCTACTGAGTGAATCTTTGATACTTGTGTGTTCTTTTGTTTTCCAATGTTTCAATTACTGCAGAAACTAGAAGTCTCTTAAAGCCCTTTAAATAGTCTGTAATTTGAAGTGTATTATGTGTTAGTTTATTAAAAAAAATTTCTATTTTGGAACTTGATTGTATCTGATTTTATTCACTTTTGGTTGCTAATCTTGGGCCAGCGTAAAGTTTACATTGGTATTTTTCTACATGGTATCAGAGCCATTAGAAAGGAGGTTGTCATGTATCAAAATCTCTTTGTGAAGAAAATATGTTGGCATTCCAGAATGGACTCAAGTGCATGTGCTATTGGACTTGGGATTGAGTTGTTCAATCAATCTAATTACAAAGTATGGAGGACTTGTATAGAATCCTATCTAGTTGGTGAGGATTTGTAGGAAGTTGCTGTTGGACAAGAAATAAATCTGCCGGAGGTTGAAGAAGATGCTACTGCCATCAAGCAATGAAAGCAAAGGAACGTGAAGGCAGAATTCATCTTAAAAAGATCAATTTCTCCAGCTTTGTTTGATTATATAATACGCTGCAAATCTGCAAATAAAATATGGAAGACTCTTGACAAGCTGTTCAACAAAAAAGACTTGGAGCAACTGCAATTTTTGGAGAATGAGTTGAGCAATTCTTCACAAGGCGATCTCTCCATTTCCCAGTTCTTCCTCAAAATAAAGAAACTTGTGCTCAGAAATTTCACTTTTAGGTCTAGAGGAACCAATTTCTGAAGCAAGAATGAGACAACATATTATTCGAGGATTAAAGTCTGAGTATATTCCATTCATTACATCAATTCAAGGGTGGGCTCAGCAACCTTCACTAGAAGAGCTTGAAAATCTTTTAACTTCTTAGGAGTCTCTAGCCAAGCAAATGGCCAGATTATCAGTAAAGGATGATGAGGCAAATGCTCTGTTTACAAAGTTCTCTAAAGGTAAACAAAATGATATGAGCAAACAAGATCATTTCGGAAATAGTTCAAACCCAGGCAAGAGAAAAGAAAAACAATGCTATCAATGTCACCAATACGGCCACATAAGGAAATATTGTCGAGCCAAGATTAGGGAAGGAAATCTGGCAGAAACTGAAAGGGGTTCAAATGGATCAAAGATGAGTGTTGCTTGTCATGAAGAAGAAGAAGATTGGGGAAAGCATTTCATGGCCCAAGCAACATGCAGTAACTTTTCAATTGATTTTAAAAATGATTGGATTGTCGACTCTGGTTGTGGTCATCATTTAACGGGTGATGAGTCTAAGTTCTCAAGCTTTCTCAACTATAAAGGAAAAGATACAATTGTGACAGCTAATAACACAACTCATCCAGTTGAAAAGGAAGGAAGAGTTATTCTAAATGAAGACAACAAAGGACCCATTAAACTTGAGAGTGTTACAAATGCTGTAGATGCTGGTCATTATGTTCTGTTTGGACCCAATGATGTGAAATTCTTGAAGAATATAAAAAAACTAAAGGCAGATGTTATTCACAGTGGTAAGAGAGTGAATGATTTAGTTGTTCTATCCACTTATGTCAACAAAATGAGTAGCAATGATAATGTTTCCACATGGCATGCTCGTCTCGGTCATCTCAACATGACCAAATTGAAAATAGTGCTGGAAAAGAACTTGGTAGATGGGTTTCCATATCTTACAAATTTTTGCAACACAGAAGTGTGTGAAGGATGTCAATAAAGGAAGTCACATAGTCTTCCATTTGATAAATCTTCATCAAGAAGCACTGTTCCACTTGAATGTATTCACAGTGATCTAATGGGTCCAACTAACACTCTTTCATACTCTGGCTTTAAATATATGTTGATATCTGCCGATGATTTTTCAAGATTTACATGGGTGTATTTTGTAAAACAAAAATCAGATGTATTCTTAAAGTTCCAGGTATTTAAAGAAACTGTTGAAGGTTTGCTTGGAAGGAAAATTCAGAAGTTGAGGATAGATAATGGAGGGGAGTTTACATCTGAGGAATTATTTATTTTTTGTCAATGACATGGGATTAAAAGAGAATTTTCATATGCTGAGATGCCACAGCAAAATGGAGTTTCAAAAAGAAAAATAAGACATCTTGTAGAAACTTGTAAGAGCTGGCTGCATGCAAAATCTTTACCGTAGAAGTTACGGGCAGAGGATATGGCGAGTGCTACTTATGTGATAAATCATGTTCCACGTGCTTCAAATAACATGAAGTCTCCATATGAGTTGTTATATAGAGTAGAGCCTAATATGAAACACTTCAAAGTGTTCAAATCAGTTTGCTATGTTCATATTCCAGAATCACAAAGAAGAAAATTTGATGCTAAAGCAAGAAAACTCATTTTTGTTAGATATGCTAAAAGGGAGAAGGGTTGGAAATGTATGGATCCTGAAACTCATGCCTATATTGTGTCAACAGATGTTGTATTTGATGACGTTTCTTCGTTCTTTCTCCATGAGAAAGCTACTGATGATGTCAACATGAGTTTAGAGCTTCAAGTAACAAGTTTACCTTCAACAAATAGTTATGAATAGATTGCACAAGAAACAAAAGAAGAGGTACAAGGAGAAAGGGGGAGCCATTCTTCTCAAAAGAATGAACTAGAAGAAGGACCTGTAGAAGTTTCATCTAATAATCAGCATCCAAGGAGAACAATTACAAAACCTGCTCGACATAGAGATAAAAACTTTGTAAGAACATACTCTTGTTTCTTTGTAGGATCTTTTGACGATGAAGAGCCTTCAGGCTTTGATGAAGCCCAAGGCATAAAGGAGTGGGAAAAGGCTATGGATGAAGAAATGGCCGCACTTATGAAAAATGAGATGTGGGATCTTGTGCCAAAACCAAAAGATATTTAACCTGTTTCGTGCAAATGGGTTTACAAAATAAAAGGGAAGACTAATGGAAGTGTGGATAGATTTAAGGCAAGCCTTGTTGCTCATGGTTTTTCACAAAAATATGGAAAAGACTATGAAGAAATCTTTAGCCCAATGGCTAAAATGACCTCTGTACGGACCTTGATCTCGTTAGCAGCTCGCTGTAAGTGGAGATTGTGGCAACTTGATGTCAAAAATGCATTCTTATATGGAGAGCTTGACCAGGACATCTATATGGAACAGCCACTGTATATTGATGGCAAGCATCCAGATTTTGTTTGCAAATTAAAGAAGGCAATATACGGAATGAAACAAGCTCCTCGAGCTTGGTATGGAAAAACTGCTAAATATTTAGAATTCTGTGGCTATATTTCTTCAAATACTGACTCACGTTTGTTTGTGAAAAAACATGAAGGGTTGCATATGGTTGTCCTGTTATACATCGATGACATGATAATCATAGGTAATGATGAAGGAGAAGCTATAAAGCTGAGAATGGATCTGTCTACTCATTTTGAAATGAAGGATATTGGTGAACTTGGGTACTTTCTCAGTTTAGAAGTTGAAAATTTGAAGACAAGGATTTTTTTATGTTAAAAAAGGTACTCAAAAATGCTTGCATCTAAATTTGGATTGGAGAATGGAAAAAGAAGATCAACACCTTTGGAAACTAATCTGAAGTTGAAGCGTGAAGAAGGGTCATTGCTTCTGAACCCAAAGCCTTATCGTAGTTTGGTTGGCTGTCTACTGTATCTAACCATAACAAGGCTCGATATTTCATTCTCAGTTGGACTTGTAAGTCGGTTTATGCAAGCACCACAAAAGCCTCACTTGGAAGTAGGAAAGAATATACGGAAGTATGTAAATTCAACATTGGACTATGGTCTATTTTATCAATATGATTCTGAGTTTTTACTTCAAGGATTCAGTGTTGCTGATTTTAGAGATGATCTTGATCGCCGAAGATTCACGTCAGGTTATGCCTTTCTTGGTAACTCCACTGTAATTTGTTGGTGCAGCAAAAAACAAGATTGTGTCTCACTTTCAACGTTGAAGCAGAGTACAAAACAGCTACATTGGCTACTCAAAAGTGTGTTTGACTTCGAAGATTTGCTTAGGACATTTATATGCCAATTCATAAACCAATTACACTGTTTGGCGACAATCAAAGTGCGTTGAAGCTTGCCAAAATCTTGTGCTCCATGCAAGGAGAAAGCATATAGAGTAGAACATCACTTCATTCATGAAAAAGTTTTGGATGGAACAATCAATGCAATGGAGGTTTGCAGCCAAGAAAATGTTGCTGGCATTCTTACAAAATCTCTATCCAAGGGTCCTTCTAAGACATTACGTGGAAAGCGTGGTGTCACTTCAAAAATTTGCTTTAACAGGAGTGTTAAAATCATTAAAGCTTATTTTTGAAGTTGCTGAGTTGTCCCTTTATTCTCCCAGGTTTTTTTTCAGCTGAGTTAATCTTTGATACTTGTATGTTCTTTTGTTTTCCAATGTTTCAATTACTGCAGAAACTAGAAGTCTCTTAGAAGTGTGTTATGTGTCAGATTATAAAGAAAAAGTTTCTATTCTGGAACTTGATTGTATCTTATTTTCTTTACTTTTTGTTGCTTATCTTGAGCCAGTGTAAAGTTTACATTGCTATTTTTTTACAATCATTGCCTTCTCTATCTTCCTGTAATAATCCTCAACGCTCTTTGACCTATGGCTGAGAAATAGCAATTTTTGAAAAAGACCCTGGTAGTAATGGGTGGGCACAAACCTCTTCCTTATAAGAGTTCTTAATTCATCCCAATTGCCTATGCTCCTCTCCAAGTTCTTCCTTCTTCCTTCTAGTGAGTATGACATTGTCCAACCACGTCAAGGCATAGTCAACGAATTCAACGACCGCTATCTTTACCTTCTGCTCCTTAGAATAATGGTGACACTCAAATATTAGCTCCATTTTTCTTTCCCATTCCATGCAAGCTTCCTGGTCACTCTTCCCTTGAAATGATATAATCTTCATTTTGAGGCTCCCAATGTTCATGTCTACTCTATTCCTAACCCGGCATTCTCCTCTATTACCCTGATCATACGCATCTCCTCGATTCTCCCCAACAGTCCAATTTAATTCTGTATCTCCTTCACTTTTGAACTCTTCAATGAATTCATTCCTAGCCTCCTTCCTATTCCTCCTCCTATTATCATCCCCTTGGTGGTGGTTCTTCCCTTCTTTCTTCCGACCTATCTAACCGCCCTCCAGTCACTTCAAATTGTCTTGCAATATTGGTCAAGAGAGTTTGCAACATCTCCCTCAACTCTTGATTTTGAGCATTAGATTCTCAATGCTTGCATTGTTGGAATTGGACATGGTGTGTAATTGTGAAAGTGTTTTCAGTAATTTTTCCCTTCTGTATCACACACAATTTTATGGACTATCACTCTATATTATACTCATTACTCTCAATTTTTTTCCACTCAAATCTCGCCCAAACAATGTCTCCAAAGAACATAACAAACTAATTCGGGTAAGTTACTCTTTGAGAATTTAACCATAACAATCAATGAATAGTGACAAAGGAAAAACTTGGTAGTAAGTGGAATTTCTTACTAACAACAAGGAAGACAATGGAAGGAACAAGACAAATGTACTAAACGCAAGGATTCAAGAGATAGAATAATCCTTGATCAAGAGCAAACAACTTTCCCAAATGGATAGGCAATTAACAACAACCCACAAATAATCCAAACAATCAAGTGTAGGTGTTTGGTGTTGATCAAGTAAGCCTCAATAAATGGCCTCAATAAATGAAGTTTCCTCTAAGGTATCACCACAATCACTTAGCACCCAAGAATGAATAAGCTAATAAATAAAGATGAGTTGGTAGTTGGGAACCCTAGTTGGATATTAATAGCAATAACCAACAAAACAACTCGTTAAGATGATAAGTGAGAGTTTCTTTCTTGTTTTCAAGACTTCTTTTTTTTAATTTTTTTCTTTTCTTTTTTTTTTTGAGAATTTGAAGAACAACAAAAAGAACAACAAACTGAGGATAAATACCAATTTTTAGAGCCAAACTCTGATGCCAAATGATGTGAACTCCCAAGGTATATTGACCAAAGATTCCCACATTGGATGATTTATCCCAAGAAAGGTAAAAATTGGAGGAAATTTATATTAAAGTAAAACAAACCAACTCAAGTAAGCTAGGATATAAACCTTAATCCCCAAGCATAATGAATAAAGGTACTCAAGATAGACGATCAAATTCATAAGAGAAATCAACCCTTAAAAGCTGGCCAAGTTCTAAGAAGAACAAGAAAAGTTCTAAAAAGAGCAAGAAATGGAAGAGAAATTTTCTCACACTTAATTTCAAACATTCAAGATTGTCTTACAGGATATAAATGATTTCTATTTATATTAGATGCTATTTTGGAGTTGAAATATTTATAAGAAAATGGAAAAGAGAAAAAAATTTCAAAATTCAAATTTAGGGCACTGCCGTGCCTGCCAAATGATCCGTTGCAGCAGCAAAGCGAAATGGCTCCCTTGCTTGCGGCCTATTGTGGCCATAGGAAAGTTTGGGTCACTAGTGATTTTTTTTCTCTAGCCCTGGTTACAGTTACAACCATTTCCATTGTAGCCGTAATGGCAAAGCTTCCATTTTGCCAAAAATTACAGCTTGGTCCCCAAACTTCAAAATTCATTCTATATTAATACAAAACTTATTTTTCATCACTTTTTTGTCCTTTAAGTCCCTTTTATCCTCATGGTTGGTCCTCCATTTCAATTCATAGACTTCTCTTGACCTTTCTTCTTCCAAATCGTCTCCATTGTTCCTCCCATTTGAGATTGTTTCATGAATTGCTGCACTGGCCTCATCATTGATTCCCAAATCTCTTTGGCCTTTGACCGTATAATGGGGCCCACTGACACACGGACCAATTTTTGACATGCTTGAATCTCATCACACTGGCTAACTAAAGGAGTTATGGATTAGCTTTTGACTCACCCTTATATCTCAATCCACAGCCTCCTTCTCCTAAATTGCATAAGTTCTCTAGTTGCCCCTTCTCTTCCTTTTTTTTTTCTGTGTTGATTATATCAAATTATGCTTGACGCCTCTCTTCTTCTCATGTTTGGGTCTTGCAAAGTTGTAGTAGGTTATATAGAAGCTCTCATCAATGGTAAAAGGTAGCCAACTAAGGGTTAGGGGTCATATCCTACGATAGGGCAGAAGTCCCTCCTCATAGGATCTGGGCTTGCACCTGCCCCAAGCCCGAGACCAAGCCACTTCCTATTCACGAGGATATCCTGTAAAGTGAGTTTTGGCTAATGTTTCTCACAGGCTTCTTGAGGCATACCCTTGTCCTACCTCTACTAAATCTATCCAGATTATCGATGAAGAGAATCATTATCTAAGCAAGACTGAAGATAGGGCTGAGGAGCAAAAGTTGAAGAAATGGTTCACACCCACGGCTTCGAGGAATATGATGAGTTGCAAAGGTGCTCGATGAGATGCCATGGAATTATTGCCGCATTAGTGAAAATTTCGTAGATTACAATTGGGTTCCTATTGATTGTGAATAGAACTTTTAGATTACAATTGAACCACTCCATGACTTTTTCCCTGGAAAACAAATATTTCAATGCCTAGGGAAGAATTTCTCCAAGATTCACTTGGATTCAATTGCCATTGCCGACCTTTTTTTATATATATCATTTATAACTAACGGATCAATTAACGAATAGATTTCATACATGTATAATACATACTAGATTTCATACACGTATAATACATACTACATCTACCTAATGTTCATTGTAATGGGCACAATAATAAGAATCCGTCAAACTAATTGCCAACAAACTATCTATTGGTGAAATAATAAATTTATGAGCATACAATGCATACATTCATGGGCATAATGAAGAAGGGTTGCAAAATGAAGTATAGAATAATTCCGTTAATTTGGATCGCCAATGTAACAAGCACATTTTGTTGTATTAAAATAAAAAAATATGGAAATTCGTTATAATTGGAAATTGATAAAAAAAAAATCAAGTAGACTGATGCTCTTGCAATTTACTAGGTTGCAAAACTCTTTTGACTGACGATTCCAACTTCGAAGATGAAAGGCCATGTGACTTGATCTTTGACTTGAAATTAAATTGAGACTTTGAAGTCTTGATTTTCGTAGATTTTTCGAATCTGGACTTGAAACTTGGAGTTGATGAAGAATTTGAGACTTAAGTCTCGATTTTTGTAATCTCCAAACTTGGACTTGAAGATTTGATTAAAGAAGATTCTGATCTTCTTTGAATATTTGGCTTTTTGAATTTGAATTTATTTTGAAACTTGCACTTGAAACTTAATTTAAAATTTAAGAAGATTTTGATCTTCTTGGATTTATTGAGAATTTGGGTCTCTAGTTTTTTTCCTTCTTTGAAATTCTCCTGCAAAAATTGTGTGGGAAACCCTAAACACTAAGACCAGTATGGGCCTATATAGACAACAGTCACAGGCAGTAGAGTGTGCCTAAAAAGTGGGCCGATTTTTGGGCTTTTGGTTATTTTATTTAATTTAGTCTATTCAAGACTTTGGACTTTAATTTCGCTTTAAAATTATTTTAGGTTAATTATTAAAATTGAACCCAGCCCAAACAATATCTAATTTAATTTTAATGCCTACAAATGCCCCCCGAGACTTATCTACTTATAACAGATAAATCAGTAAGTCTTGAATATAATTTGAATTTATACAAATAATATCTCTAAGAAAATTGAGACTCCATGAGGAATAAAAATTTCATTGTCAATGCTCATCCAAGCATGGATAACTTAGTTGGAATTATTTGAGTTTTAACCAAACTTCATTTCCTTTTTTATTTTTTTCTTTTGTTTTCAAATGATTTTTTTATTTTTTTAAACTTGGTCATCATCTTTGTTTGATTTACACTCTCTCTTTGGCTTCAAAGAAAGAATTCCAGACTCTCCACTGAAGCTAACTCGTGATACCAACTGCATTAACCTTTATTGAGCCTGGTAATCTTTCATACGGACTGGAAGTGGATTAATATTCCATGTTCTAAAGTATGTTTTGAACACACAATTTTACACCAATGATGATTATCAATATTACGTTGAAAAACCCATGTACAACCAGGCTTCAAAAATTTAAAGAAAAATTTTTAACTTCTTTTATCTTTGTCGCAATCTCACTTAAATTTAAACACGATTTTAGCTCGTACTCATCAGTTTAAGTACTAAATATAAAGTCCAATTTAATTCTAGTCGAATCCAATTTATTAATTTTTTTAGTCAAAGCCCAATCCTAATAATTTCTTTTGGGTCCAAACTAGTTTATTTTGATAACTCGATAACTTAAATTTGTTAAGTTACTTAATCCTCCGGGGTATCTTGAATAATACAAGAGTTTCAAAATCAGTTTCAAAAAATCAAGGACTAATTACAACATTCTGAAATTTTAGGTGCTATATATTAATGCAACATAAAAACTGACGCCTTCAAAAAACATGCATAAACACACACTAAAGTCATGTGAAAGAGTAAATCCCACCAACACCGAAGAACAATTGATGAAGACGAAGGCAATTGAACAATCCAGCCGCTGACAATCAATCTCCGTCTCCAAAAACATTAAAAATCCATAAAAACACAAGTGATTCAACTGATTTTTGCTAAGAAAAAATGCGATTCAACAAGCATAGAAAGGCAGGTAATCTTACATTCCACTGCTCGATTCAATTTGGGGAAAACTATTAGATGATAAGAAATAGAGATTTAATTCATATAATGAAACTAAATCTCTAGATTTACTAAATTCAACCAGGTCAATCATAACATAAAGTATCTATAATCTTCTAATTGTTGCTGAAATTCTACATAACAGATAGAACAAAAGCATATGAATTTATAGTGTTCTGTTCTATTATCTACAAAAACATACCAATAGATAATAACGCAGGAATTACTGACAATACATAACAATGCACATGAATTGTGATTCCTGACAGTGATTTTGGAATGATGTTAATGAAATCAAACTAAATATATATAGCTTGTAGTTATCTATATAAACATATATCTCTACTGAATTCAATGTCATTTCTATACAGCCATTTGGGACGATATTTTTACTGGAATCAATATCAATACATGTAGCATGTGGTTGTTACTGTAAACACATATATTTACTAAATTCAATGTCATTTTTATGAAACCATTTCGACTGATATTGTTACCGGAATCAATATGCATATATGTAGCTTGTGGTTATCACTACTAAACATATATGTTTAATGAATTCAATGACATTTTTTTGAAGCCTTTTGTACTGATATTGTCACTGAAATCACTCTCAATACATGTAACTTTTATACAGAATTCAATATAATTTCTATGCAGCTATGTCAGACATCAGTATTTTCTTAAGGACGGGAGGATATTGGAATCATAATAAGGAGTACATAGGTGGAGAGATATTGGGTATAGTTGTACAAATCAACTCCACCTACAACCAGTTAATACAAACAATTGTCCAGAGATGGACCTAAAGCAAACACAACATGCAATAACAGTCAAGTACAGTATTGGAGAAGAGGTGTCACCTATCACAATTACTAGCAACAGCAGCTTCTTCCGCTATTTAAACATGAAGAAAATGCACACAAGCCCAGCAGTATGCCCATTGTGCATTGAAGTTAATAACACACAAGATATAACCCCAAATAAACAAATCACAAATCAAGACTTCAACACATATGAAGCTTCACTGCCTCTACAGCAAATTGTGACTAATATATGCAATGTAGTTTAGTACAATCCTTTGACAACTGAACTAGAACTTGAAATCACGACAAAACCTTTTCGAGACAACTTGCAAAAAGGATGTGTTCATTGCAACAAATCAGTTCTGAAGATGAGCTTATCCCTGTATGCAATAAAGAACTGTTTCCAATACAAAGTTAAAAGATCCGACAAGAAATAATATGTTGCCAAATGTGCTGCTTTAGAGTGCAACTGGACATTTAGATAATCAAAAATAAGATAAATAGATATATTTTGCATAAGTGAGATTGGAGTCTGTCACACATGCCCTGCACATAGTAACTATACTGGTCATAGATAGCTAACAAGTTCAATTGTTGCTGCAACAATTCAGTACAAGTTCACTTCCAACAAAACACACTGCACCCCAAATGATGTACAAACATACATCATAAACAAATATGGAGTCAACATAACATATGAAAAATCATGGAAGTAGAGAGATAAATCACTAACAATAGTCCGTGGTAACCCAACACAGTCTTATCAAAAACTGTCAGTATACCTGTACATGTTTGGAAAATCAAATCCTGGATCTGCGGCCAGAATTGAGAAGGATGACAACAACAGATTCAGATATCTCTTCCTAGCTTTAGCAGCCTCAATACAAGGTTGGGAGAATTGTAGGCCAGTTATTGTTGTAGATGGGACATGGCTGAGGGCCCGTATAGAGGCACACTTTTCACAACATGTACGCAAGATGCTGATGATCACATATTCTTACTAGCATTTGGTATTGGTGACAGTGAAAGCAATGACTCCTGGACTTGGTTCTTCAACATGGTCAATCAAACTTAAGGAGATAGAGATCACCTATGCATAATTTCATACCTTCATGCAAGTATAGAATATGCAGTCTCTGTTGTGTATCTAGATGCATTTCATGGTACTTGTTCATTCCACATATTGAAAAACTTACGAACCAACTACAGCAAACATGGGAAAAAAATTGGAAAGCCATTCAATGATGTTGTATGTGCATACACACTAACTAACTTTGAACATGACATGAAAAGACTGAACAAACTTGACAAGGGAATCAGAGGATATTTGGTATGTAATTCTACTCATTTTACATTTCAAAAAAATTAAAAAATTACCTATTTGATAACAATGACTGTGTCCTTACCACTACCTAAAACTGTTATAGAGAGCTACACACTAAACAGAGCATACAATGTAAAAACTTAGTGAAAAAGTTATTTAGCTTCTTCCGTTGGAGTCACTCCGACACATACTTCAGCAATGGACATTCAAAAACAAAAACAAGGCCTCTTCAACATTCAAAACATTGGCGACAAAGTATGAAAACATATTACATAGTCGGATAGTGGAATTCAACAAATTGAAGGTATCGCTTTCTAAAACATAATTCTTTAACAAAAAATGTTGGCACAACATATCATATATTTACACTGTATATCTTCAACCTGTAGGTTTCCCCAGCAAGCTAGAACATGCAATAAATGAAAGAGGATATCATCACATATACTGTTGACATTCAGAATAGTAGTTGTAGCTTCATTGTATTCCAAACAGACAAATACCATGTACATATAAATTGGCAGTCATTGGTATCATGAAACTAGACAAATATCAATACTGCTCCAAGTATTACACAAAGCTACAGTATCTGGAAACCTATCAAGCGATTGTATTACCTATCCCAAGTGAAAAGGACTGGGATATACTACAATAGATACAGCCGCAGCTAGTACTTGCCCAAAATCAAAAAAGAAGTTCTAGAAGACCAACAGAAAAAAGATACAGATCTCCTGCTGAGAGAAAGATGATCATGAAGTGTAGTAGATGCCAACAAATTGGACACAACCTTAAAAGTTGTAAAGGCATGATTCCAGTGGACAACAAGGCACAGTAAGCAACAAAAGAAAGAAAAAAGATAAGAACATCTAGTTCCTAGTACCATTCAATTTTTTGTTTCTTTTTCATATATCTTTTTAAGCACAAAAAACATGAGTTTATCTTTCTTACAATTCTTTGTACTGCATTTGCAAATACTTAGTTCATATTGTTTGGACATGAACTCAGACTATCAATATTTGTTACAAATTCTAATCATATATAACTTTAGAATTATTCACATTAGAGCAACAAAATTATAGAAATTATATAACATAAGAAACATAAACACTGCTTAAAAATCCTAGAATTGCATAATTTATATATATTGAAATATAATCATAGAACAAGTACTTATGCATCTAATAAAAATTCAGAACTACATAATAATTAAGCAGAAACAAAACATAAATAAAACTAGATGTTCAGCACAACAATTAACAAATAACTAATAATTTTAGGACAGATAATATCTGTCATTATAAGCTGCTACTCTACCATAGATTAGTTTGCGTCATCCCACTTATATTACGGTTTTTCTTTGGCAATGAACTATCATCATCCTCATCAACATTGCCACTACTTGTTCCCTCGTCACGTTGCCTTTTCATAGCTGGTATGTCACCTGAATCAACTTTTGGGGGAAACAGACTATAGAAACAGAATAAAATTGATATTCACATCCAAAAAGCCAATAAACATATATATATAATGAAGATGCTTTCTAACAAACTTTGCTTAAATTCTTCAAGATCCTTCACTTCTAAATTCACTTTTATCTTTGTGGCTATGAATATAGTAATGATTCCAGCATTGCCTGTAAAAAAAATATTGAAACAGTAGTATCAATTGCGTATTCTACTTTTTTAACTTAGATAATATTACATTCCACACAAAAAAAAAAAAAACCTTCAATTATTTGTGTCCGGCAAAGCTGTAACATAATGAAGCATTTTTCATTCGGTCTAGTACCTGAACACTCATGAAATACCCTTGCATATTCATCAGTCAAACTGCATGAAATCTGATTTTTCCTGTAGCCATTCAATGAAGTATTCAAAACAATTACAGTAGGGAAAGCAATTTCTATTTGTAGCTAAAGAATTTTAATATATAAAATTTATTTTAAGTTTTATCGTACTCTGAATCTTCCAATCTCAACTCGATTTTTCTTTCCACATTACTGTCAGTAGAAGCATGCATTACAGCTGTCACAATCTCCCCTATGATATCTGTGCATAAATAAGTTAAAAGAATTAACTTAATACAACACTAACAATAAAAATTGGGAAAAAGTAAGAACAACAATTCTTTTTCTTTAAAGAAAAAAGAGAAGCTAAAACAAAGAAGGGGAGAAAAATATCACCAAACAAAGGTGCTTGTTCAGAATGGCTTGTTTCTTGCATCTCAGCAAATGAGCGGAAATTGTAAATGTTGAAAGGGAAACTTTTTTGAACTGTTTCACCAATAAAAGTATTACTTGTGCAATATAGATGGTGTGAAAGACTTGTTACTCGATAAATGTCTGCATTGTCTCCAACAGAAACATATCTTATGCCAACAACTTGATATTCATGACTCACTTAGAGAATCTACAATTGTTGCTTGAATTCTAGTCCTTGTCTACCAAAAGCATTTCTAATGCTCTTGGATTTTCAGTAGCCTGTGGAACAACCCATTTTTGTGCAACGTGGACCTTCACACGCCATTGTTGAGTTTCCTTCACATCTCTCAAACTATTGACATGGTTGGATTTTGCATAAGAAAGGAGGACAAAATTTCAGAAATTATCAACACATTTGATCTGTTTTATAGATCTTGTAAGATGTCTGTACAGTTAACTTCCTGTAAATGTAACTGCTTGCAAGTAATTGGTTCTACTAATCTCATTTTGTAACTTGCAGGAACATGGAAATTTTTTGTAAAACAAAAGCTTCTTGTGACAGTTAAAGTTAATAACTTTAAATCAATGTATACATATTTGAAACTGCTTCATATCTATAACATCATCAACAAAGCGGCTATTGAATGAACAAACCAATTCGTGCATATCAACTGATTATCATCAATTGCAACAACAGTAACACAAAACATATTCCATTACAAATATGTGTCATATATTCATATAAAAACACATAACTCACACTTGGGAATAAATAAATAAATAAATAAACCTATTAGCACACACATCCAAAAACATCAAAACACTACCTTGCACACATCACAACACAATAATGCACAAAAAAAAAACCATGACAACCATTTTCCTTCTTTCAATTGCAAATACTTCATTTGCAGTTTCAAATACAAACGACATAAGCTGTTACCAAAACAAAACAAGAAAAAAAGAACAGTCTTCCTTTATTTGAAAGCTTACAAATATGTTTCATATATTTACGAAAACAAATACAAGTCAAATTCTGAAAAACAAAAACAACAGATACAAACAACACCTCACAACACCACAACACATCACAAAAATATCAAAACAATTACCAACTCATACACATCACAATACCACAACACATCAACACACCAGCAACACAAATAAAAAAATAATGACAATAGTTTTTTTCTTCTACTTGCAAACATCTCATTTGCAGTCATAGACACACACTACATAAGCTGTTAGCAAAACAAAATAAGAAAATAAGAACACATTTCATTTTATTTGCAAGTTTACAAATATATTTCATGTATTTAAGAAAACAAATATAACTCAAATTTGGGGGTAAAATAATAAAAAATAAAAAAAGACATACCAAACTATAGTACACAACCAAAAAACATAAAAACAATTACCACTTGACACATATCACAACCCCATAACGTATCAACACACCAACAACGTAAACAAATAATGAATGAATAACTCTGTGTCCGTTGTAAAACACCTCAATTTCCGTTGTAGGCACACTTAACATATACTACTACCAAAACCAGATCAACAAAACAAGACAAAAAATGGGGAAAAATGACAATGAAAACTCATCTACTTTTATTCGCAAACAGATCAATTTACAATCAGCGTCTCACAAAATATAATGGCTTAAAAATATGTTTCATGTGTTTCATGTGTTTCTGTCAAATACGAAAACAAAAACATCTATAGACAATACATCACAACACGACGACACATAAACACCACAACAAATCCCAAAAGCATGAAAACAATTATCACATCTCACACATCACAAAACCACAACACATCAACACACCAGCAACAAAAACAAAAAACAATGACAACACTTTCCCTTCATTTAGTTGCAAATATCTCATTTCCAGTCATAGGTACACACAACATAAGCTGTTACTAAAACAAATAAAAAAAAAGCAAGAACACAAAGAAAAATAATTAACACTTTCCATTTTACTATTTGAAAACAAAAAACCACCTGATACACATAACACAGCCACATCACACCAACAACATGAAACAAAAAATAAATGAATAATCTTTTTCATTCAATTGCAAACACCTAATATGCAGTCACAACAACACACTACATATACTGTTTCAAAAATAAACAGTTACATAAAGACACACAAAACATATAACAATACAAAATAAAGAGCCATACTACTAGCACAAAACATATAGCTATACTAGCACACAGATTACACAAAACAATAAGACAATTAATACCTAGAAGACATATGAATCAACACACAAATAACACAAATAAAAACAAAGAATACACTTTTTTTTTCAATTCCAAACAGCTCATTTAGATTCAAAGCCACATACAGCATATGATCTAATAAAATAGATTCATAAGATTACATCATAAACTAGACTGGTACAACTCATTGGTAATCAATTGTATTAATCACATATCAAAATCACATTGCCCACAACAATAATTAAAAAATCAACAAATACAATATAACAATATAACTCAAGAACTTAATCATCAAATCAACAAATTAATACAAAATAAAAAAAATCAAAAAGGAAATATATTATATATATACACATAACATTCTAAAACAAATTTTTAGCTATGAAATTTGTTTATAATTTTTGAAACAAAATACCATCCCCTTCATTGTTCATATTTGTTTACAATTAAGATTAACATCATCGTCAAATTCTCCACCAAGCACAATACACTAAAAAACACCTAAGAACCAACAGATTCCTTCATATAACTAAACAACTTGCAGCCAAATCCAACTGAACAGCTGCTGAGTTAAACTTCTTAGGCATCATGGCAAGGAAATTGTACAACAGATACTCAGCATACTTGATCACAAACAATCCACAATCATGGCAACAAAACAAGTACAAAAATGACAAAATCAAAACATCATATCATTACTCAAAAATCGCCAATCAATATAAATTAAAATGCTCAACAACATACCTATTATTTGGTTGGAGCAAATTGGTTACAAACTTCATGCCAAGCTCTGCCAAATGTGACTTGTCTCCAGCCTTATCTGAACCCCAAAAATCAGCACGTGCCATCAAATAAGGCAACACTTTGCAATACAATCCCACCACCTCATGTATCTCTTTACACCGTGAACTTGACAAACTGGAATTGTAGACAAGCACATTGTGTTTTTGAATATCAAAATGCAACAAAATCCAATCTGGAGTTGTTCGCAAAAGCATAGGAAGCAGCACATGATCAACATCTCCTCAACTTGTGCTGGGATCTAGCTTTCTACCCCTAACCTGGCCAACAAATGGTTGTTTTTCATTGATTGATGATGGATGATCTAACAACTTCTGGTAATCCTTGTGCATCAGATGCATAAAAATAGAATAATTAGTTGTAGTCCTCATCTCAACTTTTGAACAATGCCTTACCAATTGGCGTAGAAAGTAGGAACAAACATCAATATGCTGTAATGATATAAAATGAGAAAAACAACTATCAGATAATGCAATGTGACTAATAAACCAAATAACAGAACAAATCAAAAATCATAAAATATAATAAACAGGTAGAGATATACCTGAGTTCTCAGATCACTACCACATCAATCAAAACATACCACCAGAACTTGCTACTAACCATGGTAATATGAAAATCAAAAGGTGGACTTATCACATTAGTAATGTGACAAAATTTCTTTATGTAAATATAAGAAACTTTAGTAAATAACCAAAACAAAAGAAATGACCCAAAAAAAAAACTACAACAGAGACAATACTAACTTTTGCTTGGACTTATACCCAAACTTGAACTAGTCATCAAACTCCTCTAATTGCTTATGATCAGCAGATGTCATGTCCTCTTTCAAAACAAGCAAAACATCACCCTCACTCTCAACTTTTCCACCAGATGACATATTATTCAGAACAAAAGGCGACAACAATAGCTTCCCTGGCTTATGTGGCCTCTTCAAATCAACATCATCAGCATCAGTTATCACAACTTTTTTAGGGGATGGAGTTTGTACAACTTCATGCTATTTAAAATTAACGATAATATTAGTATACAACACATACTCATCAACGCAACAACAGAATTAATTATTTTTTTTTTGTCCCTAAAAAATAACAAAACAAAAATAGACAAGCAAAAACATAAAAAAAAACTCACCTGAAGCTTTATCTCTAAAGATATAGATATCTGACATCGATATAATAACCCAGCCCCCACACTGCAACCTGCATATAAAAACAAATAATTAAAATAGTAGATAAAACATAATAGCAAAAACACATACAAACAACAAAAGCAAAACAAACAAAATTTCTAAAAATTACACCCTTCCTCTTCTCCATTGAAATGCTATAGGCAGTGGCAACAATAGCATCCTACTGCCTTTGGACATTCTCATCAATAAGAATGTCATCATCCTATAAACAAAAATATTTTATAGAACAAAGGAAAATATAATTTAAATAAAAAAGTCATTCACATGGTTAAAAAAAAACCAAAAAAAAACTAAAACATCTTTTTAAATAACAAGAATTACCTAACCCATTTTCTACACAGATGAATTAGCTACAGCATCAAATACAGCATCAACCTCCCCCTGAACTTCTTTTTGAGAAAAAAACACATCATCATGAACGAAAACATCTTAAGATGCTGGACTAACATATACTAGAACAGTTGGTTGTTGCACAGTACTCAAGCTAAGCTGCAAATCAAAGAATGGACTACCCAGAACTGGAGTAGAAGCAGTTTCAACACGTGTGCCATCATCACAAACTTTAGAATCTTTCTCTACATGTCAGCTTCAACCAGCACCTTTAATTTCAACACGAATAAACAAAAATATTAAAAATATATAGAACATAAAACAACTAAAAAATGAAAAATAAATTTCGAATACTACCTCATTAACAGCAACACATTCACCCCTATCAACCACCTCCTCATCAGTAACAAACTCAACTTCATTCAAATGCTTCAATACAGTCACAGAGACAAAAAATTCACAAAAACATCACAAAAAACAATTTCAAAATAAAACAAACAAATAACAGACTACCTCATTACCAGCATCATCGTCACCTCCCTTCACATCATCCTTACCACCCTCACCAACCGTAGCATAATCTCCATCCAAATGTTATAATCAATTGAAAGGGTAAAATAAAGAATTAGGAAATACAATAGCAAAACAAAAAAAATCAAAAAATAAAATAAGGAAAAATGAACAGAAAATATGAATTTCATTTAAAACATTACCTCATCATCTACAACAGCTTTACCAGAAATAGAATTATCCTAGATAGTATCAGATATATGACCCTTTCTAGGACCCATGCCAGTCACTTGCTGAATAGCATCAGCAATCAACTCCTTAAAATTGTCATCAAAACAACTCATACGGCTCTTCAACTCAGATATTTCAGACTTCAAATCAGACTGAGCTTCAACAATTGTGGATAGCAAAGACCTAGTCTCATCTAAAAAACAATGACATGCTAGGACCATCACCACCAGTAGATCGACGACCACTTCTTAAGGAGTCAATGACAGACTTCATTGACTTCATTTTAGCAACAGGATAGCGAATCTGCACACGTCCATCATTAGCTTCACGAGCTTTTGACAATTCAGGCTTCAAACTATTCAACCCAAATTGCATCTGATCAATCTTTTCTTCAAACGCATTAGTATACTCAGCCTAACAAAATACAAAAAAAAAAGAACACAATAAAGACATAAAACATAAAGCGACAACCAAAAAAAAAAATCAAACAAAAAGTAACTGAAAAAACGTTAAAAAACAACATCTAAACACATAAGGAAGCAGATGAATAAATCTGTTCAAATCTGGGCCACTTGCCCCGTCTCTGACACCCTCAGCAACAACTTCAGACGTTGAGCTTCTAAACTGCTTTCCCCGCGCTGGAGTCTTCTCAACAACCTTCATTGACCGCCGTCTACACTACTTAACAACCCCTAGAGTGTCCTCAAAATCATCACTCGCAGAAGAATCGTTAGAAACATCATCGCTATCAGAAACATCTTCCACAACTTTCTTCAACTGCTCTTCATTTGGGATCTCAATTATTGGTTGAGCAGGAGCGATAAATTCAAGGCCAGCCATATAAGGAAGACCAACTTCCTCTTCAATTGGAACTATGTTCTGAACCACAACCTGGGGAAAAATATAAAAAAAAATGTGTTAAACAAAAAAATCTAAAATAATATGAAAAAAATAAAGAAAAGAATAAAAATAGAACAACTTCCATTAGGGTTACAGAAGAAATGGCATTCAAATAACAAGCATTCAGAGAATCAGTTGCCTTCCAAAATACAATATGAGCCATACCAGTCTGAGTACGACCACAAGTATTCAGAGAATCAGGTATGCACTCATACAACCACACCTGGAAAGCAAGCAAAAAATCAGACAGTCTATATACTTCCTTGTCCCGATCCTGTAACCCTCTTTTCAATAGGATCAACAACCAAGAAAACATCTAGTTACCCCACGAAAACCTAGCCATCTCAGTCCAATCATCAACCAACACAAATATATAGTGATTGACATTCCTCTTATAAGTCGTAGGATAAAAGTAAAAAGTCAACACATATAAAATATAAATCCTGACACGGTCACTGTCAGAGACATCCTTCAAATCCGTATCAAGACAGAAAAAAGAGTATTAACATTAGAATTTGAAACAAAAGAAACACTAGGGAAAAACTTGTCCTTAAAGTATGAATGGCGAGAACTATAAACAAACACATCATCAGAACCAGTATATAATAAACCTGTACCTTGCAAAACTCTACAACAGAAAATCGCAGATGTTTGCCACAAATCAAAAACCATATCTCTCATCTTTAGGCTGCTTCGCCTCACATAAAAGAGTGTTGTGGAGAACCTGTGTTTGGAACACAATCTCAGAGTACTCTAAGTAGTACCTAAAGCATGTAGTTCCAAACAAGCTGCGTTGCTCTGGATTTAAAAGGCTTTGAACATCACGGATAACGTCGTGACTTGATTTCAAAGTTATCCTCTTAGTGAACCAGAATCTGGGATGGAGACGGAAATGCCAATCCTTGGAAAAAAAGATAAAACAATAAACTCACAATCATTTGGAATAATCATATGGAACAAATAGAATAGAAATAAAAGGAAAACTACTACATAGCAGCAACATAAAGAACAAGATATAAAAACAATAAAAAAGACAGCATCTAACAATTAATAGAAGTCACAAAAAAAAGATAGAAATCAAGAACCAGTAATATACATAGACAACAAATAACAACAGAAAACTCAAATTAGTCAAACAAAAAACTCAAATCAGTCAAACAAAATAGAGAACAAAACTAACTATGAAAAAAAACATATAAAACAAGGCAATAAAAATAGCAGAAAACATAATTTCATAACCAAAATATAAGACATCATTAATGCAAGTAGCTAAGAAAAACCAAAATACACAATCAAAAAGATATACCAAAACTAGCAAACTAAAAATAAATTACTATAAAATACATGGTAAAGAACATTCATCAAAAACACAAATTAAACAAAAGCAGCAGTACCGAGAGTTACAATGCCAGATAGTACACCTAAAAAAACAGAATGAATAACAAAACTACAAGCACAACATTATAGCAAAATAGACAGCGGATGAAACAAATAAAATCAAAAATAATCGTAGAAACAGAATCAGTAAACAAAAATAATAAAAAAAGAAGCAATAAACCAATAATCGGCACCTCAGGAGCAATAGAAGATTGAACCATAGCCTTCTTCTGCCGAATAGGACCACCAGCTTTCTTCGCCCGGCTCACAGTATTCTTCTTTTCAAGACCTTTTTCTTCCACTTACTAATACTCGCGAAATCAAAACCAACACCCTCTGCTGGCTTTGAGGGCGCACAAGCGGAAAACTACTATGGGTACGAACCGTTGCTAACTAGACGATAAAATCCAACAAATGTCTACAAACAAGATCAAAAGAAAAAAAAAACTCAGATAATGATAGCAGAGAGAAATGACTAGAATCAAAGTCACGAAGAAGACACAGAGAGAGAAACAGATAGAGACTTCAAAATTTTGGAGATTCTTTTCCAAAATATTCTGTAGAATGTTTTTTTATAAAATATTATATAGTACCTGATATTTGCAAAAAAGGCCATCGGATCTGGGAAAGAGTAAGTGGGCTGCAGAAGGGCCTGATCCGCCTAATTATCCCTAATCCTCTATTGTCATTCTTTTAACAATTTTTCGGCCCAATTTTCTCAACCCAAACAATTTAAAGCTCCTAGTTTAGCCCATTTAACTCTCCTTCTTCACTAACGTCACCTACAGTTCAACTCCTACATTATCATTTATTTATTTTTTCAGTCAAAGCCCAATCCTAATAATTTTGTTTGGGTCCAAACCCAATAACTTAAATTTGTTAAGTTACCTTATCCTCTATTGTTTTTCGGTCCAATTTTTTCAGCTCAAACAATTAGTCCAGCCCATTTAGCTCTCCTTCTTCACCAACGTTACCTATAGTTCATCTCGTCTATCATCGTGCCTGAAATTTTACCAATTACAATCTTTATTCCTCTTTTCCTAGAGTCTAATCCCATCCATCACTTACTAAATCCATCTGCCTTCATAATTTTCCAAATTTTCGTGCCTAGAATCTCTCTGATTACTTTTTCAACACCTCACATGAATAGTATAAATAGAGCCCTTAAACAAGTTCTATTCACCACAATAAGCTAGCAAAAAATCTCTTACGCTCAATAAAGCTCTATTCTTCTCAAGCTACTACTTAAATTTCTACTCCTACTCAAGTTCTCCCGCTCAGTAAATTTCTCGACTCTCATCCCAGCAATAAACACGTACCCACAAAATCACCCACACAATTATAAAAATAAGCCTTTACCCATATCACATGCCGAAAAACCATCAGTTGGATCTTCCATTCCTTTCTACTTCTTCTTCTTCTTTTTTCTTAAGATATGATTTGTGGGCTTTTCGTTTGTAACTTTGCCTTCATTTCTTTTGCTTTCTAATTCGTGAACCCATAAGACATGGAAATCTCTTATTTTAAGAGATTCTTTATTCAAAATTTCCTTCGAAGCCTCCAATCTTTCTATTATTTTAAAGTTTGTCCCAAATCTTTCTAGTTTAGCCGTTTTGTTCCAAACCCATCTTGAAACTTTCTCATATTTCAACTTTGCCTAAATTATTTTAGAATTTCATTTATCAGCCCAAACTCCACTTTTAAAAATTTTTCAATTTAAGTCCTTAATTTTAATTCTTTAATATATAATTCTCACTTTATCAAACTTTCTATGACTAGATGAGGTGCGGTAATTGATTGAAAGCTAGTAACACAAAAGCTCAAACTCGAAAGTCAGCTTTAAGGTAGGCTCAGTATTTTACAAAGCTTTTAATTTCTTCAAAGTTGAGCACTAGTTAAATGATTCTTAAGTGCAATTCGTGTTATGAAAATATTGCATGTATAACGTGATTTAACATTTATATCTATGGCTATAACATGCCTTTCCAACAAATGATGGCTTTTTGTCTAGCATTTATGTGGATTATTGCCTAGAATAATTATGTTGGCTATCTGCCTAGCAAATATATGGCTTATGTCCTAGCGACCTTGTTGGTCTAGCGTTAAATTTCGTGACTAAATGTTTTATTTTTATAATACAAATTTCTTGACGTGCGCTTGAGCCTACTGACTGGTTAATAAAACACTCACCCTTTTATTGGAAACAACTTTTCAGATTTTGGAGCCAGTGGCGATACATCTGGCGGCGGCTATTAAATAAATGTTATTTACTTCTGTAGTTTATTTTTGGAATAATGTCAAGACATCATTTATTATTCTATTAATAAAGTTCCGCAAATTTAAATTCTTATTTATGTTTTTGGGCAATATATTATTATAAAAACATAGTTTAGAAAATATAGTTAATGCTCTAGGTAATTTTAAAACTTGGGCGTTACAGCAGCTTTGATCATCAAGTGAAAACCCTAACTTTGTCCTTGGTCAATCAGAATAGGAAAAGAAGGCAAGACTAAAGAGTCAAACCTTCCAGTCAACGTCCCTACAGAAACCTCTCCTAAAATAGCAATAACTTTTACAAGTGAGGAAGGCTTAAAGAAACATAAGATTTCTTTTAGCCAAGAAGCCACTACTTCCACGCAAAACCAATGGCAAAATCATCTGCACCAACTATAACGCCCCAAATTTAAAAAAGCCTAGGACATTGCCTTGACTTGAATTAAAATCAAAGCTAAATGTGGAATTAATATTAGAATAATCAAATGCAAAAAATAACATAGAAATCAAGCGCAGAACACTTTATTTTGAGAACTTAGTAACCTGTCTAAAAGAACTTTGAAATTCAATAATCAAAATTATACAATCCTGAAATTGAAATAAATAATAAATAATAATTCCCAAAATTTTAATACCTAACAGTCACCTTTTGTTGATCCGTCACCAACTCTGAAACCTGAAAGTGTTAATTTTGGAAAAGAATGAGTATAAAAATACCCAATAGATACTAGCGCACATCAATTAATTTATATCACGAATGCAACATATAAATATGCAACCCTTAAGTCTTCGAGAACACAAACCCGGCTATTATGCATTCAAGCATACTCTTACGCATATAATAAATCAAATAATTCTCATATCACTTACGAAGAAAGCATATAATCTCTAATAACGTATCCACATGCAACATTCACAATAATCAATCAATAATGCGCAACCTTTAAAAAAATGTGTTTAGAAAATATAAGAATCTAGATGAACAACTACGTAAAATCTATTTTCATATGATCTTCGTGACAAAAATTTGAAAGCATCTTGAATGAATGATCATTGGAAGAATAAATTGCACTGTGGAATATAATTTCTCTCAATGTACCCTCTCTTCCTCTCTCACACACACAAAAAATTGCTTCATGATAATGTATGATTGGTTTCGTATATGCTACCCCTAACATGCTACCCCTAACGGTGCACTCATATATATAACCTAAGTTATCACATTAATCCTACTAGAACTAGAATTATGACACCACCTGAGAATGTGTCCAAGCTAATATAGAATTATGATTATTTCATGCTTATAATAATAATAATAATAATAATAATAATAATAATTATTATTATTATTATTATTATTATTAAGAAGAAGAAGTTAAACTCTTATCTTTAAGTGTCCACACATGTCAAGTACCATAAGTTCTAGTCAATTTCTACTCAAGTCAGTTTCATGATTAATTATGGTCTCTAAGTCCAGACCAATATTGGCATACAAATTTCCAATGAATAAATTCTTAATTATTTATCACATATAAATAACCATTATATTTACAGTTTAAATAAAATAAGTTGGTCAAAAAGGTCAATAATTTAGATAAAAAAGATGGTTCAAGACATAATTAGTTAAGGCATAATTGGATTAACCTGAATTCTGATTAGATGAGTACGTACCCTTAATTTAAACTATGTCACATTTACACATAATTAATTAGTAACTTCAAATTTCGAGTCGTTACACTTGCCTTTGAAGTGAAGATAATCCCAGAAGGCAGCAGTTCTAAGGATCAAGTCTGTTTTTTTATTTCTTTTTTTTTTGGTTTAATCTTTATATCAATTTTTTTGTACAGTTCATGATGTATTAAATTTGTAGTTTCAAGCCCTCATTGCTCAAATTTGCAACAATAAGCAAGTGAGGAAACCCAAGGCATCTCAAGGTGCTCAAAATCTTAAGAAGATCAATCCTAGGTCTTCAAAGATTTATTTAAATCGTCGTGATGAGACTTGCGGAGGTGAATAATTGGACATATCACCTCGAATGAGGAATTTAAGTATTTATTTATTGCAATTGAATGAACCTTCATCATCTTCTCTTGGTGTGATTTTTTTCCCTTTTTTTCTTTTTTTGTTCTTGAATGATTTATTTTTTCTTTTCAACTTTTCCAACATTTCTTGCTAATTTATAACTTTTGAAGGATAGGGCATCTTCAAAAGATAAGCACATGACCCAAAAATAATTGGTGCACTTGAAAGAATTAAAGGATAGACCCCTTTAAAAATGTACCTTGCGATTATCGAAGCAATATTAGAAGAGCCATTATGGCCCTTAACTTAGATGCAAAGGATATTTCTGATGGTGACACTAAAGTAAACTCCAAGACTTTCAGAGTTAATACCCTTCCAACAAAACACGAGACTTCAGTGGCACCCATCTCAAAGAACACCACTATTGTTTATTCTTTGCCTTCAGCTACCAATGACATCGCGCCAGTAGGTTTCTCCATGCCTGGACTTCCATCAAAGTCAACCAAGGATAACCTTCCTTTGAATGAAACTTTTTGAGAAGACTCAATCTTTTATATTCAAAATATGCTCAAAGAAGCATTGAAGGATGATTTCTATAGCCTTCCCGCTTAATGAAATGACAATGCTCAAGCTATTGCTAAAGTCATTTTTAGTTCATTTCACAGTGATCCGCAACTTTCATTAATCAGGTAGAAGCCTTTATGCAAAAGTTTGATGCTCACATGTCCAGAAGATAACAAATAATAAAGAGAGTAATCTAGCAGTAGAAAAGGCAAAGCAGGTGAAGGAATTAGAAGATCAATTAGAAACAAAACATATAACTGCTTCTTCTTTGAATGGCAAGATTGATCAGCTTCACAAAGAACTCCAAATCAATTCTGAAGAAATTGACAGGACTGGAGGTGCGCTAGCCTCTTTAAAGCAAATGCCAACTAGGAATGCCAATAAAGAATCGGCAATTGAGGATGAGCAAAGAGTCCATGTAGAAGAATTCTTAGGCTTGAAAACCAAAATTTGATCCTTTGAACTTGCAGCTTACACACACACACACACATATATATACACATATTCTTGTTTTGAACTTGTGAAACTTGAATTAGTTTTCATTACAACATCCATGAAATTCATTCGTTTATTTTACTTTGTACAATATGTAGCTAGAGGACAAACTTTTTTTTTAATTATATTTTGGCTAAATTTGAATTAGCAAAATTTTTATCCAATCTGCCTATGTGTCCTTGAAAGGGATCAAGTCAAAACATAGCTCATTTACAAGGACTTTTTTTTTTAGTTTTAATTTTAGCCATTCACAGTTTATCCTCTTGCGAGTAAGGAGTAATACAATGGGATTTTTTTTTTTGCAACAGAAAAAGTAATAAGAATAAAATTTTTAAGTGTAAAAACACTTTCAGAATTTCCTATTGATCCGCCCGGTTTGCAATCCATCCTTGTCAATAATCTTGCATGCTTTATTTATTAAGACATCACTGACAAAGAACCGACCATCCCACTTAGGTTGGAATTTGCCCCCCTACTTTTCTGGAGATGATGATTGGCCTTCTGATTGAGAGCATTAGATCTCCAACTTAGAATAATCTAGGCTTCACCTTTTTATTGAAAGACTTTGCCATCTGGGCTTGGTAGTATTCAAGTGCATTTGTGCTTCTAGTCTCTTCTCATCCAAGGCTTCTAGCTCTTCGAGTCGAAGATGAGTATTTTCTCCTATAGTCAGTCCCTCCTGAATGGCAACATATGTAATCACAGAATTTGACACTACAAAGGTAGTACAACTTCTACCCTATACACCAAAGCATAACGAGTAGCTTGTTTTGGAGTCCTATAAGTATTGGTCGAGCTGGTTTAGCTTCATCTTTTTTTTTTTTTTGGAAAAGTTTATCTATTGTATGCTTCCTCAAAAGTTACATGATTGACTGAGAAATTCTCTTGATCATTGTCAGCTTCCTACATCAAGTCAGCCTTCTTATTCTTGGTTTTTTTTTCTTGATTGTCGAGGCTTCAAATTTTGATTAGAAATTTTAACTCCAAGTCTAGAGAATGCATATTGTCTTTGTGAAGGCTTTGGCTTAGTATATGCATTGCTGCTTTTTTGCTTAGATGTAGAAGGAACGTCACCTAGCCTTCAGAAGACAGATGATTTACCTTTGGATTTTGGTGAAGTAGAAGACTCGACCTTTAGTCTCTCAAACACTGAGAATATGGCTTTCTCATTTTGAATCCAATCGAAGACTGAAGTTCTTTCTTCTTTCTTTTCTTCATCACGAACTTCAAAGATCTGGATCATAATTGGATTTGCTGAAGCCTTCTTGACCTTAAATTGTTTTGGCAAATTTGGGTTATACCCTAAAAACCCTATCTTTTATCTAAGACCGCACGTCCACTAGAAAGGACATCATCAAGATCGCATAATTTTTAAGGCTCACCATTTCCATATCCAGCATTTTCAAGCAATTTTTGAGCTCAAGATGGTAACACCAAGTATCCTTTTTTGATGAACAAGAGATCGTAAGCTTGCATATGTTTGCCATCTTTATTACAGTGTTATCAGCCTTTGAACTCTCAAAAAATTTATGAGGCTGAATTAACTTCAAAATGTGAGGCACTGGAAAAGTCAATCCCTTGGGATCTATTGTTGAAGCATGAGAAGTCTTAGAAGACTCTCCTTTGAACATCTTTGACTTCCCTCTAGAAGTTTGATAGTCAAATTCTATTTTTCCTTTTGACTTTAGATGCGGAAGCAGACAATCCTTCCAGATGCAGCCTCTCATTTTTTAGATAAAATTTAGCATCTTCAAAGTAAGCTTTCTCTTTAGTGAATGCTTTAGTCCCAGCCATTACACATTTAACTTCTTCATCTTAGCAGTATTTGAAGCATTGATATCATGTAGAAGCTACTACTCATTTCATGCAGCCAAACACGTTTGAGTAATAACTTATATGACGTTTTAGCATTAATGACATGGAAGAGTGCTAAAGAGATCAATTCTCCCATTCGTATTTTCAGACAGATCATTCCAATAGCTTCTTGACCCTTCTGATTGAATCTTTGTACCATGATTTTGCTGTTGACTAAATCACATTCACTTAATCTCTAATCTTCCTCATTGTATGGATTAGCATGATATTCATGGTAACCAATAATCAACCATTATGCGACGAAGTTTGCAATCTCACTTATAACCACTAACGTATAATGGCCTCTTATGTCAACGAAAACCCATTTGTAGGTCATCATCACTGAAGGTGATAGCAGCCATGCAATCTTGGTGAGTTGCAGACTTGAAGACCTTTCCTTGATACTCCTTAGGATTGATCAATGCTACAACCAAGGCCATATGATCATCGATTGACAAATGTAAAATTTCTGTCAGATTCGCGTTTAAAGGAATATTGTTGAGTGGTGAGATAATATTTGTTACATTTGATATTCCCTTCTGCTATTGTGAGATATATTCTCTTCCTCCACACTTATCAGATCGGAAGATAAGTATTCCCTATCAAAGAAACCTTTAAGAAAATATTTCCTTAAGGTTATAGGACTTGGAACTTCTTGTGATATTTTGGATGCCATTGCTTTCGCATGGGATTTCTTCTTTCGATGACTCATTGGCCTTCTTCTTAACTTTGAATTTTCATTTTTGATACTGGGCTTTGCAAACTTTGAATTTTTCTAGTGTCGTCTTGTTATGACTCTCGATGCCCCTGATTATCATTTAATAATATCTCTTTGGTGGATTGGACATCAAAACTTTCTACCCTCAGCATTGGTACCATAGAATGAGACAAATGTGATGTGTTACTTGTCTCCTTTAATTTTTTATATTTCTCTCTTTTGCCTATGAAGGTAGACCACATGTTTAAGAACCTGGCTTTTCTATTCGTGTAGACATAGATAATCATAACTTCTCCATCTATTTTAGTTTTACCTGACGGTCACCTTCAAGAAGATGTGGTCCAAATTCTACTAATTCAGCAATAGAGTATTCAGAACCATAAGTCAATGGAAGAGAGGGTTGATCCTCAAAGAGACCATAGAAAAATTTGTAGGTGATTTTTCACCTATTCTAGTTTCATCTTATTTTCTTTGTCTAGATGAATAGTAAGATCCTTCAGTACAAAATACTTCTCCACCGGATGACTAATGATTCAATGTAACCTACAATACTTAGGATTGTCGACTTGACCAAATTCTTCATGTCTCTTTGGTGTAGGCAATTCAATTATTTTTTGCTCAAGCAGCTGATCCAAGATCCTAAAGACTTCAACATCTAAGAATGGATATTCCTTCACAGCCAATTATTTTAAGGTTGGAAGGCTATTCTTTTGACAGTGACCCTTATTTGGCTGGTAAACTAGTTTGTACACAGCTTGGCTTTGAAGTTGAGTTGGAGTTTGATTTTTTGGAAGTAATTCTTGCTGGAGTGGTTGAGACTGCCATAGCCTCCTTGGACTGACTTGGCTTTGTCTACTTCTTGACATCTTTTTCTACTCCTTTTTCTTATGCGGATCGCTTGGCAAATAACTTCCATATCTTACGATTTGGAGTTACAGATCATGAGCCCGTGTGGCTAACTCTTCAAAAGAATGTGGCAGATTTGCCTAAAGGTTGTAAAGCAATCTCCAATGCATCCCTTACACACATGTCAATGGAGAACGATTCACTTATACTCTCCTTGAAGTATAGCACAAGATTTCTCAAACACTGAATATACTCTACCACGGGCTATTCTTTGCCTTATTTTTTCTTTTTGAGTTTTGGAAGACTAACCATATACCGAGTGCTATCAAAGTACTTAAGAAATTCACGCTCTAGTTGGTTAACTTCAATTGAAGCTACTGGGATATCAGTATACCATTCAAACATTGCACCTTCAAGGGAGCGAATGAACTATTTGACCATAATGTCATTATTTGTGCTAGCATCATTGTAAGTCTCAATGAAATGAGCAACATGTTACTTTGAGTTGCCTTTTCCATCAAAACATTGGAATTTCAGAGGTTGATAACCGTGGGGCAACCTCATTTTATCAATTCAGTGAGTATATGGTTAACATATGCCATCGAAGATTACAATGAGCCACTATATTGGGCTCAAATGATGTCAACAATCATGTATTGAAGCTGTTGAATAGATAGAGAGCCAATAGAGACTTAAGTGGTATCACGCAAGACATTTTGCACCACAGCCCTCCCATGCTGGTCTTGCTTTTATTGTTGTTGTTGCACATTAGTCACCAGCTTTGGAAGAACCTGCATTTTTAGGCTAACTTTTCCTAGGTTTTGAAGCTCCAACTTTTACATTAACATAGTAATTTTGGCGTCCTTCTCTTTTTAAGGACTTAGTCAAATTTTCAGTAGCCAAAGCTATTTGTTACATTTGGTCATTTAAACTTTGGTTCACTTCCGTGATCATTACTAGCTTTAGAGAGTCATCAAAAGTAGTGTAGTCACCCTATTTTTGTGACAGTGAGTTTGACAGAGTAGAACCAAAAACCGATCCGTTTCTTGACACAGAACGAGATCAGGAACTTTTTCCAGAGCCTTGAGATTTTGCTAAGGTTGATCCTAACCTCTTTTTTGTTTTAAGGGACTTGAAGCCGTTTATTGAGACCTTTCTCAATAGGGAAACCAATTAAGTTTCCTCGGTCCTTGTCCGGGCGTGTGTTGAGTGGAAGATATAAGCAAGTGCCTCCTCAAGAGAAGTCACAATTTCCTTTCCTTTGTTGCTTGCTATTGCTACTTTGGTACTTGAAATTGAAGAACTTTATGGAATTGGGAGATGAGAGACAACAGTGTCCCACTGGGCGTGCCAAGATATTTGTAACAAACAAATTTCCCTCTACTAAAATAAATAATACGAAAATTTGTTACAATCGGAATTTGATAAAAATTCTAGTGGATTGACGCTCTTGTAATTTACTGGGTTGCAAAACTCATTTGATTAACGATTCCAACTTTGAAGATGAAAGGCCACATGGCTTGACCTTCAACTTCTTTTTTCTTCTTCTTTGAAATACTCCTGCAATAATTTTGCGTTTGGAACCCCAAACCTTAGGACCAATAGGTTTTTGTAGACAACAGCCATGGTAGAGCAGGCTGATTTTTGGGCTTTCGGTCATTTTTTTTTTTTACCAACGGCTTTTGATCATTTAATCTAAGGGGTCTTTTCACAAGTATCTGCTTAACATTAGTTTTTTCCAAAATTACTTGGTAAATGCTTTAAATTTTCAAAATACTATCTAACATACTATATTACATAGGTAACATGGTATGTTACCTTTTTTTACTATTTTTAATTATTTTTTCTCTTTAATAAATATTTTTAATACCCTCATGTTAACAATCTAACAAATGCATATGCTCTCCACATACAACCAAAATCAAATAATGAAAGAGAGGAAGACAAGAAAAAGAGAGACACCAAGAGAAAGAACAAAACAAAGAATATTTTTGAAAACACCACAAAAGTTTATTTACATGTATCTTATATATACAAAGACTAATTTAGACAAAACAATAGATGACATACTAAAATAAATCATACAAAAATGTAATATTCTAATATATACTATTCTAACATCTCCCCGTAAACCCGCGATGCCACAGTAAGGAATAGCTTGTCACGTAAGAAACAAAAAAGCCAGAGACTGAATGAGACTTGTGAAGAAGTCTGCAAGTTGCAGTGAAGAAGTAACAAATGGTAAAGTGATGGTTCCATGCTAAATATTATGGTGAATGAGATGGCAGTCAATCTCTATATGCTTGGTGGTGCTTCTGAAACACAGAATTGTGAGACATCTGGATGGCAATTTTATTACCACAACATATAGGCGTAGGAAAGGAAAGAGAAACTCCCATATCAGAAAGTAACCATAGCAGCCGCACAATCTTAGTAGTAGTCGACACCATGGTACAATATTCTGCCTCCTAGAGGAGCTAGAAACTACAATCTATTTCTTACTCTTTCAAAAAATAAGAGAATCACCTAAAAAGACACAAATCTAGTTATATACTTAAGGTCACTAGAATTACCAGCCTAGTCTGCATCAAAATGAGCTCAACACTCCATGGTAAAGGTGGGGGGAAAGAGGAGACTCTGAAAACATGAATTACAAAGATAGCACGAAATACGAACAGCAACTGCCCAATGAACGGTAGGAGGAGAGAAATAAACTGACTAACAACATGTACAACATAACCAATATCAGGACGGCTAATTATAATATAAATAAGAGAACCAAAAATGGTACGATACAGAGTAGGAGCATCCAATGGAACATCATTAGAAAACAAATAACAAGCATTAGCCTCAATAGAGGTGTCCATAGTTTTAGTATAAGTAAGGTGAGCATGCTCAAGAAGATCTGTGAAATACTTATACTGAGAGAACATATAACCTCTTGGTGAAGAAGCAACCTCAATGCCTTAAAATAAGATAAAAGACCTAAATCCTTCATTTCAAACTAGAGAGCCAACTCAAACTTTAAATCATTTATCCCAATAACATCATCACTAGTTATAATCATATCACCAACATAAAACAAAAGAAGAATATGACTAGCAGATGTAGATCTAAAGAGCATAATAGAATCATGATGGCTAGAGGTAAATCTCTTAGAATTTACAACAGTAGAAAATTTCCTAAGCCAAATGCGAGATACATGTTTGAGACCATAAAGAGCCTCCTTGAGTTTACAAACATATCTAGGATCATGAAAAACACCAAAAGGAGGAACTATATACACTTCTTCATTAAGGGCTTCACTGAGAAAAGCGTTTTTCCCATCTAACTAAGAGAGAGACCGCTGACGTGTAAATGCAACAACAATAAACGTACTAATAATTGTCATCTTTGGAACATATGCAGAAGTCTCCTCACAATCTTAACCATACTGCTAAGTGAAACCCTTAGCAACCATCTAGCCTTGTAATGTTCAACAAAACCATCAAATTTTGTTTTGATCTTATAAACCCAACAAGAACATGTAGCAAGTGTTTGTCTTACGTAGAGCAGAAAGTTCTTCAGCCATAGCTTGTTGTCAATGAAGATCTAGTGTAGCTTTTTTATAAGAAAAAATTTCTGAAAATTTGTGAACAGAAGATAAGAAACAACAAAAGGACTCCAAATAACAAGAATACACAAAATCAAGCAACTAAGTTGACTTATGAATATGAGTGGGATATCGAGAATGTGAGGAGACAATGAATCCTCAATCTTAGATGACTCTTAAGAAGTCACAGGAGAAGAGGAAATATCTTGAGCCAATGCATGTGTATCTATAGTAGATGATGACTCAAAAGTAGATGAGGACTCAAGAGTAGGGATGGCAAAATATACATAAAAACACAAAATTCCCAGAGACCTGCCCCAAAACGGAGTGGTGATTTCCCTCCCCATTTAGAAAGAGGGGAGGAATGGGGGCAAGCAGTCGCGCCCCCGAATGGTTGGCGGGTTGGGGAGGGGTTTTAATTGCCTCATCCCAAAACCTGTTTGATTAAGAGTAATATACTATTATTAATTTAAAAAATAAAAACCCCACAAGCTATTAGTATTCCCGTAACTTGAAACTATGCCATTCAATAATTTGTTTACTAGTTTGTTTACTTCTTTTTAAATTATATGTTTCCTATAGATGGGAATTTTTCATTTAAAAAAAAAATCTGAAAACGGGATGGGTTACTAGGATTTTTCCTGTCCCCACCCTGAAATATCCCCACCCAACCGACACCCGCCCCAATTCAAATGGGTTCGAGGCGAGGACTGGGCGGAGGAAAGGTTAACGGGGCGTGGTCAGGGAAGGCAAACCTGACCCAACCCTGCCCCGTCCTGTTGCCATTCCTACTCAAGAGTAAGAGAAAAGTGGCTATTAGAG